>JAOXJP010091512.1:0-14662 GCA_025762735.1 Platanus orientalis | reverse complement strand
CACAGTCGACATCATATTAGTGAGGTCTTTACATCATTCTGGGAAAACTTTCTAAAGGGAAGATGTTGGCCCCTTTGATCATTGCAAAGGCCATATCCAGCTTATCCCAATGTGCTCATCAGCGCAATGGCCGATTATATGGTTTCCTAGATTTCCTGCGAGCTTCGCTTTGTGGACATATCTCCTCACTACCTTCATCCGTTCCTCATCAAGTTATTTCTGTTCAAGCTCCTTTAGGAAAGAAAGCACTGATAGATTATCAAGGGCTTCTTGCTAATCTACCAGCCGAACATATCATTCGGTGAGCCAAATGGTATAAAGCTCACTATCCACATCTGTTCTCAGAGAACCGCACGTATATCATCATCATAGGGCTATATTAAAGTATGCCTTATGTGCCGGTTCGAGTAATTCATCAATTCACTCTTCATCAAGATCTATTTGATTTTGCCATTGTTTATAGAGATGTCCACAAGCTTGATTACAAAACACCTCATCAAGCCTGGTCTTAATTAATTGCTCTTTGGGATAGTTCATATACCCGTGTTATTGGACATCTGTCCCTAATATCTACCAAGACACTTGAGACATCATCTCTTTATGAGCTATGGATCCACAACTTTATATCCACACCATCATTAGTGTCAGTCACTAGTTGTCTAAATAAGAAGATTTGGTCAGATGCACCCTCCACCTCATAAGGTGGACCATCTTAGATAGAAGCAAAGTTAAAACAAGCCCTTCATGACCTTGCAAGTGAGTAGACTCTACATCATCGGACTCATGCAACCCTTGAGGCTACCCGTATGACCCTTAAGACTGCTTAAGCATCCCTCGAAGCCAAATTTACTCTTCGTGCTGAGGCTGAAGTCTCAAGGGATAATCATCAGGAAGCAAACATCACTTTGACTAAGCTTGCCAACACCTTGAGGGGAGAACCCAATGATGTGAGGGCATCGCACACCAATCTAGACACCGATCTATGGCATAGCAATACTATAGCCTTTTTGTAGACTCAATGGAGGCTAGAATGGGTTCAAAGCTTGCACAAGAAAGTCTTTTCTTTGGGTTACGAACTAGTGAAAGATCCACCACCACCTCCTAGAGTCCCAGGACTCTAGACTATGTCTTACCTTTCATGTTCTATGTAAAAGGTCGATGTACTTTTTTTTTGCAATAGTTGATGTACTTTTGTTTGTAATTATTCTAAATATATACATATATATATATAATAGAAGAGTTTTCGTTTTGTTTTCAAAAAATTATGAATCGACAGTTGGACATGAATTCACTTGTATGATCTATTATTTGCCTAACTATTTATGGCTTAAATATATACAAAATTAAAACCCAAAGCTCTAAAAAAATGAAATGTTGTTCTTCTCAGCAAAATACCGCCTCCCAAGACTAGATTGCAGAAACAAAAGAAGGCACAGTCCCACACCGTCATGGTAGGAGAAACTCCACGGACAACCAGCATCCCATCTTCCACAAACCCTGAGAGTTCAACTAGAACTCCTCCGCATTCCCAGGTTGATCCTGGTGATCAACTGACATCACGGCAAAAGGCTGAACTGGAAAAGTTGTTGGAAACCTTCATGTCTAAACATGGAGTGTCTTTCTCTTCCTCTTCACAAGTTCCCCTACTAACATAAACTCAAACATTTGTCCCTCTGCAAAGTCAGGGGAAAACCTTCACAGAGTTCAAGAAGGTATTTCATGAGTACCTTAACCAAACCGGAGGCCCCTTAAACCCTCCACAAAGGCAGCATCCTTCCTTCGAGTCTTTGTTGATACATTCCTAGAATTCAAATTTCTCTAGGCCTTAGGAAAAATCATTAATTTTCACCATAACCCCTAACCGTATCACTTCCAAATTTCAAGGCCCACATCAATCCATCGTAGACCTAGAAGAGAAATATGGGTTAAGGCATCAGAATAAGAAGGGGAAGGAAGTCTCGGTCTCCTCACATTTTGACAAAACCAAGACCAAACTAGTCAAAATGGGTAGTGAAATTAAACTTCTGAAGGGAGGACAATTCCCATTGAACATGGATTTTGTAGACCTATGTTTATACCCAGGGGGTGACTTGCCGGGTAACTTCCAGATGCCTGACATGGAAAAATACGACAACACCAATTATCCCAATATGCATATAAGGATGTACTATAATGCCATGTTCTAATGGGGACAAGATAACCAGGTTTTGGTTCAGATGTTTCCAAGAAGCTTGGAAAAAGATGCAGCTTAGTGGTTCGTGAGTCAAGACAAGAGGGATGCAGGTACTTGGAGGACTCTGACCAGGGCCTTTATTGATCACTTCCGGTTCAACCTAGAGATGTTACCTACCAGAGGAGAGATTGATGGGATGCACCCCCATGACAATGAGGGGATCAGGGACTATGCTTACCGTTGGAGGCAAAGGACTTCAAATTTAAATCACCCTTTGTCAAAGGAGGATATGATCTCTACCTTCTTGAAGACCCTGGGCCTAACATAACAACTGATTCTTCTTACTACTTCCATTGGCAATTTTGTTGAGGTTATTAACAAAGCCACCCATGTCCAGTTAGCCATCAGGTCAGGCCTTGCAACAGAAGCAGCCACAGCTCCCCTATACAAGCTAGATGGTCCCAAGAAAAGTAGTAGTAACTTGCCCTAAGAGCAATGTTGTGCAAACCATCAAGATTCCACAACCCGCTCAGAGCAACGGTTATAATCACTAGCAAACAGTTAATTTCCCAACCATGGTATGACTTCCCATTGAAGCGCAGTGAAAGCCATAACCCAAATTCATGTCTATCTCATTTGAGGATAGAAAGAGAAGAATATTCACTCAACTACCTCACTCATACAATTATGTCATGGACTATCTTGTGAGTAAGAGACTCTTTCAACTTTTGGAGCCAAGACCCCCTCCTAACCCATTACCCTTAAGATATGATGCTAGTGAACACTGCTCCTTTCATCAAGCACTAGGTCATCCCGTAGACCAGTGCTTCATCCTAAAGCATTATATCCAAGACCTTATAGAGGAGGGGAAGGTATATTTTGGTCCCCCATCAAACAACCCATCCAACTCCATCATCCTTCAAAACCCTCTCACATCCCATCCACCATCTAAGGGGACTAATATGATAGAGGTGGGGATTCATAAATTCAACCCGGCGAGTTTTATCTCTAAAATTGGTGATGCTAAACATGTTATAATCCTCCCAGAAGAAGACCACGTGCTTTACCCAATCGTTGTTGACCCCACTGACCTCACCATAGAGGAAATTCTAGCTCTATGGGGAACTTCGAAAGAAGAACCCCTTTCACTACTTCCACCCAACAATGAGCTAGAAGCCCCCATCATGGCTAAACCCTTAACCTACTATTCCCCATATACCCAAACTTACTACATTCCCCCTCCACCTTTGGAACAATTTTCACCATCTTTTTATACTTTTCCCCCACCTATGTCCCATCAACCACCATAAAAAACCATCCCTCTCATTGTAAATATTCCCCCACCACCCATAGAGTTATATGAATACAACAAGGTCCCTTATCACTATGACGATGGGTAGGTGAATCTCACCCAGGTTTATTAGTAGACGAGGTGGCAAACCTCATTGGTCGCATTACCCATTCAGGCAGAATCAAGGAACCAGCCATTACAAATCTATGGTAGGATTCTACTCAAGGGAAAGGAAAGGTAGGGTTGAGGTCAGAGAAGAAGAGAGAACAAGAAGAAGAAATAGAACAAAAGTTAGTAGAATAGAAAATGGTCAGAGAAGAAGAAGAGAAGAAAGAAAATGAAGTATTTGAGGCTATAATCCACAAGTCCCATTTGTTTTTGGTGGAACAACTAGCCAAAATGTAAGCCAAATTTCTATCTTAGGGCTTTTGGTTACATTTGCTCCCCACAAAGACAAATTCCTAAACATCTTTTGACGAACCTTTGTAGATGCCTCTATAACTCTCGACAAGCCAAAAACATGGTGGGACGAGTGGCTATCCCTCTAGTGATCATTTTCACAGAAGAAGACATCCTAGAAGGGGATGTGCACAATAGAGCTCTGTATGTCTCGGCCCACCATTAGGACATGTGTATCCCTCTAATCTTGGTAGACAATGGGTCTGCACTGAACATATGCACCATAGCTACTCTAGAATCACTTTCAATCCCAGTGCAAGTCTTCATCCTAATTCATGCAACATCAAGGCCTTTGACAACATGGTGAGATAAGGCCAAGGTGAGACTGATATACCCCTCATCAGGGAGGGAAGAATGTTCAACATTCCCTCATTATTCACCATGTTACTAGGGAGGCCCTGGATCCACCAAGCCAAAGTTATACCCTCTTTCCTTCATCAAAAAGTTAATTTCATTATAGGGGATGAGGTGGTGACCTTACCAGTAGATCGGGATGTCCTGACCATAACCGGGCAAAGAGTGTTGGAGGTACAAAATCTCTATACACCAAAGGCATACACATCCTATCAATTCGAGATGGTTTGTACCAAAGAAGAGGTAGTGGAATAGAAGAAGAAAGTTGAGATCCTCCCCCCAAAATTCAGAATGATGGACAAGATGAGGTTTAACCCAAATAAAGGGTTGGGTAAGCATCTCCAAAGCAGGAAAGAATTAGTAAAGGCTGTCCATAAACACTCTTGAACTGGCCTTAGTTTCAAACCAGAATCGAAACATTTGAGGAAGAAGCAGAATAGGATCAGCTTCAAAGTCCCTGAGAAGACCACCATGATTCCTGAATATCTGGATGATCCCAACCTGAGGAAAACTAGGACCTCATTCCCCCATAGACCTCACTAGAAGCTAGCCCAAAAAATTCATGTGGCACAACTCCTCTGTTTATCCCTCCCCCTGAGAATTTCGAGTCATCAATCGACCAAGACCAAATCAAGATACTTTGTCCACCTCCACTACATTCAAGTGTGTGTCAACACATTCATTCTTTTAGTAATTTGTCGTTTGTAGGTGAGATTGGCGAAAGTTCTACTCCCACCACCTCAGAAAATAGGGAAGACAATATAATCTCTCTAAGTCTACTCTCATTGTCATGACATGCCAGGGAAGCACTTCAACAAATTATTCTCAATGGAGAGTTGGACTTAAATGAGATTGACCTCACACAAGTCAACCTGCAAGAAGATGAAATCCTGACCTACACTGAAGAGCAACTCAAGCTCATGGAAGAAGACTCAAGCTTGGACTAGATTGGTTGTTGAAGATCAACATCGTGAAGTGCAATCGTTACTCTTTTTGTATTTAGTTTCAAATTTTCTTTTTCACCTTGTAATAAGAACTACGTATAACTTGATCCCTACCGACTCAAATGTCAAAGCAATCAACCAATGCAAATGTAAGGGGTACTAGGCAACTTGAGACACAACTTTGGGTCCAATCATTTTTCAAAAAATCCTTATTTTCCTTTTTGTTCATTACCCTTGTAAATAAGAACTACATGTGGCTTAATCTTGACAAACCAAAGTTTTTAGCATATGACCAATGCAAAAAAAAGTTAGGTATGTAGGCAGCCTGAGAAGAAACTTCAGGCTCAACTACTTGTCAGATATATATATATATATATATATATATATACGTAAATAAAAAAATTGTCATTCCTAAAGACCAAGAACTATGTATAGCTTGACCCTAACTGACCATTCTTTCTTGCATTTAACCAATGCAAAAAAATGTTGGATACGTAGGCATCTCAAAAATAGTTCCGAGATCAGCTGCTTTCATTTTTGGGGGGTAACAATACCCCTTTTCATTTATACTTTACTAAATTATTTCTTCTCAAAAACTAGTTAGGAAGAGTACGATTGCAATGATGAGGAATTAATGCTGCAAGAAGCCATTAACGCTTTCAAACATCAAGAAAACAGAAATCTTCCCATAGTAGAAGATCTTCAAGAAATAAATCTTGGGTCCAAAACTTCTCCCAGAATGATAAAAATCTCAACCCCTAGTACTTTAGAACTGAGACATGATCTTGTATGTTTACTCCAAGTATTCATTGACATTTTTGCATGGACCTATGAGGATATGCCTGTTCTTGATACATACCTTGTTGTTCATAAACTCCCCACTGATCCAACCATGCACCCCATTAAGAAAAAACCTAGACGTCTTTGACCTAAATGGTCACTTAAGCTCAAAGAAGAAATCAAAAAATAAGTTGATATCAGTTTCTTACTTTTCATTTCATACCCCCAATAGTTAGCAAACATTGTCCCCATCCCCAAGAAGGATAAAAAGGTTCGTATGTGTATTGCTTACTGAGACCTAAATAAAGCTAGTCCCAAAGACGATTTTCTTTTGCCTCACATTGATGTCTTGATCTATAGTATTGTAGGTCATCAGATGATATCCTTCATGGATGGCTATTCTGGGTATAACCAAGTCAAAATGGCAGTTGAAGACAGAGAAAAGACAACATTCACCACTCCTTGGGGCATTTTTTCCTACAGGGTTATACCTTTTGGCCTTAAGAAAGCAGAAGCAACATATCAGAGGACCATGACAGCCCTCTTCCATGACATGATACATAAAGAAATGGAGGCCTATGTTGATGACATGATCGTCAAGTCCTATCATTGTCAAGGTCATCTGGGACACCTACGAAAGTTATTCGTCAAACTGAGATAGTTCAAGTTAAAGTTAAACCCAAACAAATGTATCTTTGGAGCTTCATCAGGGAAATTGCCAAGCTTCATCATCAGTTAGAGAGATATAGAAGTTGATCCTACTAAGGCCAAGGTCATCATTAAAATGCCAGCCCAACACACTAAAAAGGAGATGTACAGCTTTCTAAGTCATATTCAATATATCAACAAATTCATTGCCTAATTGACCCCCATTTGTGAGCCTATCTTCAAGATTTTAGGGAAGAATTCTCCTATCGAATGGAATAGTGATTGTCAGTCTGCATTTGAAAAATCAAGAACTATTTTTTGAGCCTAAAGGTTCTTGTCTCTTCGGAACTAGACCACCCATTGATTTTATATCTCACAATATATAGCAACTCCATGGGTTGTGTTCTATGACAACACTACAAATCAAGAAAGAATGAGCAAGCCATCTACTATTTGAGCAAGTGGTTCATTGATTATGAGACCAGATATACCCCTCTTGAGAAAACATATCTTGTTTTGGTATACACAACAAAGAGACTACGACATTACTTCCTGTATATAAAGTTTTTCTGATTTCCCAAATGGATCCCATCAAATATCTTTTCGAGAAACCAGCCACAATAGGAAGGACAGACCGATGGCTCATGATGCTGTCTGAGTTCGACATATCTTTCATTCCACAAAAAACAATCAAGGGACAAGCCATTGTAGACTTTCTAGCCAACAGCCCAGTTGATGAACCCCTGTCATTCAGTCTTGATTTTCTAGATGAGCAAATATTATACATTGAGGTAGAACATTCCAAGCTAAAGCAATGGAAGATGTGTTTTGATGGTGTGGACGTCGGCCGTTCGGGAGGGGATCGGATTCCCCCGCCCACCTGTGGTTTCTAGGCCCACTCTTCAGCGAGTGATGCCGGTGTGTGAAAGGTCGCTAACCCTCTTATAGGAATGTTAGGCTTTTCTGGGAGTCACCACCAACTTGGGGTTAACCAACAAAGTTGGGCATCGGTTCTCCTCTTCAATTGAAGATGAGAATTCTAAACACGAAGGTCTAAGGGTTTAACACCTAGTACTGGTCTGACTTCCTAAGACTTAGGGTAAGTTGTTTGGTTGCACTTAGGGAAGGTGTTAGGCACCCCAAATACCCACCTTTTTAGGATAGCTTCTCCTATTCATATGAGTTTTAATCCTATGTCCATTTTCATGCCTTGTTAAGTGTAAATTAAAATGTCTACACCTTATTTAATTTGAGTTAGAGGTTTGCTAAAATTTTCTCAGGCCTAATGCCTGCTTATGCTCTCAATGCCTGATTTTAATTCAGGGTATAAACAGGCGTTGGATAATGAACAACTCAAGATCTATCTTTAAATTTGTCATATTCTAGATACAGGAGACCCCTGATGAGTTTTGTCTTTAGAGGGATGATAGACCCCTCTAAATGGCTTGTTGTTTGACTTTTCAGGGTCAGATGCTAACCCTAAGAGAAAGGGGAAAAAAGAGAAAAACATGAAATTTTTTGGTTTATAGGCCTAACGCTTGTTTATCACCTCAACGCCTGTTTTTCCAACACTTGAATTTAATTGAGGGTGAAAAATAGGCATTGGGAAATCTGATCAGATTATCACCTTTATACAATCTTTTGGGATAGTTTGGTAGTCTCAGCAATGTGGGATCCATTGTTTGAGGAAGGGAATATCTCCTAGAGTCACACTACGTAACCCTAAAGGCCCTAGGTACAAGCCCTATAGAGATGTGATCTCCTAAAGTGGGCCTCACAGTCATCTATCGCAACCCTAACGCTTATTTTTTTTGTTTGACACTTGTTTGTTTAACGCCTAAATTTAATTCAAGGAATAAACAGGCGTTGGGTATTGAAACAATAGCCAAATGGATTCTTAGGCCACCACAGTGGGGCCCAGAGGGGTGGGACCTCTCCTGGGTCTTGACATATGTCCTAGGGGTGACTCACACTCAGAGGATTTTTTAAAAAGAATGATTTGTAAGGCTCATGCTTAACGCCTGAAAGTCGTTCCAACGCCTAAATTTCCATCCAACGCTTGTTTGTTAAAAAACAAGCGTTGGGATAGAAATGAGGGCCCACAGAGGTGTTCGTGCACAGGAACAACTCCTAGAGGGTATGTTTGCCTTGGGATAGGTTAGGAGAATAATCAGGGCTCCCTGGGGTGGGTTCCAGATCCCAACTCCTGTTTATTCTTCTGAAGCCTGTTTGTTCAATGCTTGTTTTTAATTCTTTTAAAAAATAGGCATTAGTTATTAGGAGAAAATCCAGCATTTGGATTTCTCAGTTTTGGAGCCCTTGAAGTTTTGTAAATCATGCACATAAAATCCTAATTAAAATCAACAAATATTCATCAAAACTAGGTCTCAAAAGATCTAGTTTTTTGAGTCTGTTTGGAGGGTCATATTATTGCCTTCCACAGGTCATAAATTTATGAAATTAAATACATAACATGGTATATATGTCTAGCCTAACATAGTCAAATTTAGGCTCGAATCAGCCTTGTAAAAAAATCACAATAAATTTAGCATGGTAACATGTCCAAAATAAAAGCAAGTAGAGGCCATTGAGCCTCTACTATGTAACCAGACTTAGACCAGAATTTTAGCATAAAATTGACAGCATGATAGCAACAAATTGAGAACCATAATCCTCTTTTTAGAACATAAGAATTTTTCATAGAACCATGATCTTATCCTACAAAGATATCTCTTCCGAATTATGTCCTACAAAATTATTCATATCCCTCTATATTTTAAAGAAATTTTGAGCATAAGTCAAAGTACAGAAATCAGGCATTTAATCAGATTTTGGCAAAGTATAAATCACCCACTCCAGATACCCCAAATCCAAACCTATTTGTATAAAATAAAAAAAAAGCTTAGAGTGAAAACCAAGACTGGCATTCTAAACCAGACTTGTTAGTACTTTTTCTAACAAGAGCAAAAAAGGGAGCAATAAAATTCAAATTTTGGGAGAAAATCAAAAATGACACTCTAAATTACTCATCTTTCAAACATCCAAGTACAACAAAGGCAAAGGAAAATTTATCATGTTTTTCCCATAAACCAACTTTGATCGATATTCAAGAAAAAACCATTCTTCATAGCATATGCAAACAATATTCAATTCATTTTTTGGGTTAAGCATACAAGACCTCATCCATATCCCGAAGTCTTAAGGGATATGATCAAACCATTTTGTAGTGATTTTGGAATAAGGATCTTTCATGGAAAGGAAGCAAGCACAAACAACTTAAATGCCACAGTTCAAATCATCTATCAATCAATCTGGTCATGCTCCAACAACAAAGTATCAAGACATGTGCCTTCTTCAGAACTGCTTAGGACGACTAAGTCTAAGATATACAAACATAACAAAATCATTTCAATCAATGGCCAATTTTCAAGGCCACACAAAAATAAAGGAACCCATTTTGAAGGCCGCTTTCAAACAATCGTTAGGCAATGTTGAAGTCCACATTCAAAATAGTCTTTGAGGCCTTTTCAAACGCTGCTCTCAAACATTTGTTAGGTCATTTTGAAGGCCGCATTCAAAACAACCCTTGAAGTCATTTTGAATGCCGCTTTCAAACAAACCATCAGGTCATATTCAAGGCCCCCTCAAAAAGAAAACAATACAACAATAAACTATGAAGCCATACTGAAGACCCCCTTCAAAAACAAAACATTGAGATCATGTTAAAGGCCACCATTAAAACAGACCTTAAGGCCCTCTTGTAGGCCACTTTCAAAATTTTGGCCATCTTGAGCCCCTCACTTGGTTGTCTTAAAGGTCATTTTCAAATTCACAACAACACAAAAATCCTTTCGGTCCTCTTAAAGGTCTTGTTCTAAGAAAATTGTGGCTAATCCAGGCCCTAAAAAATATTCTTCTTCAATCAATCAATCAATTAAACAATTAGGCTAATCTAGGTCACAAAAGTTTTTGGCTGACAGACCAGCCATTGTCTAAGTCTATTGATGCTGCTCTTCGAGAGTGAGCAATGTCACCATCATACCATAGCTTATATGTTATCCATGAAGTAATCCCTTAAAGGTATTCATGACATAATATTTAGCACCGATCTTTCGAGATCACCATAGCTTTTGGAGTAAGCTTAAAAAAAATTCTCCCAATTAAAGCTCGTTTGCATTTCAGGTTCAATAACTTCACGTCAATGTGATATTATAGAAAGGAAAAGTCTATTGATCTTGCTCTTCGAGCGTGAGCAATGTCACAATCACACCATAGTCTATCTGTTATCCATAAAGTAATCCCTTAAAGGTATTCATGACATAATATTTAGCACTGATCTTTCGGGAGCAAGCTTAAAAAACTTTTCTCTCAATTAAAGCCCTATCCGCCATTTAGGTTCCTTCCAAATGTTGTGTGATATGCCTCCTGTGATAGCGACTGGGATGTCATTAGAGCAAGGCACAACAACGGATCCTATGGGATCCCACCCTAGCTTCTAGGAAAGAGTCGATGTAAAAGTTTCTCTGATTGGTTTCAAAAAACGATAGTGTGGTTCACGGACGAGCACACTATTACAAATTTAATCCATAGTCTATATTCCATTAATTTATGATGTAAAGCCTTAAAGGAATTCATAAATAATATATAGCATTGACCCTCCAAGGTCCTATGGTTTTTTAGAGAAAGTCACCCAAAATCTCTCCTTGAGTCCTCCAGCTTGTAAACTTTGTCCATGACAGGGGCAAAGAATACATAAATGTGACGTTGCTCGCTTAAGATGACGACAACGTTATAGATCAATCCATAGTCTATGTACCCCATCAATTTATGATTTAAACCCTTAAAGGAATTCATAAATGGTACAGAGCATTAACCCTCTAAGGTCCCACAGCTTTTCTAGAGAAAGTTTCCTAAAATCTCTTCGTGAGTCTCTTTGTTTGTAACTTCTGTCCCAAATGAGGGCGAAAAATGCAGTCTATTCCATAATTTATGAGAGATATAGTGCTTGTACCTTTATAGAGTAGGGATAAATGATACAATCAACTCCATAAACTATGGAATATTTATTATAACTATTGTCCAAACTAAGGACAAAAGTTAAAATTCACTATAAACATATGAGAATCTCATAAAGAAAAATCTTTGTCCAAAAACAGGGGTAAACGATACAATTATCTCATAAGGATACATATCACAATGGATACATAAGTAAAACAAGGCATGGCTCTTAGCCATAGAAACCCAGCAAATTCATCATTTCAACAAATAATCATTGGAAAAAGTCATTTAAGAAAGAAGAAGACAACAAAACATACGACAAATAATTAACCAGAAATAAAGATAAATGTTAAGATCATTGTATTGGTTTGCATGAATTTACTGCGTTTGTATGATCGAGTTTCAATGAAGTTTTTCGCATGTTTTTAGCAACTGCACCCTATGTCGATGACTTACATGTCTCCCAATGCGGTGCATATGCTGATAGTAATATCACTAAAGGTAGGAGAAATATCAGTAACTTAAATGTAACTAATGAATAGACCTCATCTTTCAAAAAGACAAAGAATCCCTCAAACAACTAATACCCCATTTCAAATATCTCAAAAATATGTGTAGTTCATTTCAAAAAATTTCTACAAAAAAGCTTATTGAATGGCTTCTTTGTTCAAGAAGGTATTTCAAAAAGACAATATTTACAAAAAAAAAACCCTCAGTTCAAAGAGGTGAGACCAATTTTAACCATTTCGCTTACCCACCAAACATAATTCTAAGTTTGCCAAAAATAGCCCATCTAATATCCGTGAGTTATACAAAAGAAAAAATAGTACTTCAGCCAAGTCAAAATTTGGGGCTTCTTTCCTTTGCTACGGATGACTATGCCACACATACCAAAGGGGGGGCATCTGTCAGCACCAAAATTTTGACTCGGGTCAATAAATGGAGTCAGATGGGTTCATTACTGCATGGGATAGAACCAAAATCTAAATACCCCTGAGCTTTAGATAGGCAGGCATTCTCGATGGATATTCTGGTTATAGACGCAATAACGTGATCTGAATTCTATCCATAAGATGATTCAAGCTAAACCCTAGAAACATTCTAGGATTCTAAAATTTTGAAATTTTCATTTCACCAGCCCTTGAATTTACCAACCTTCATAAGCCATCTCATATTGAAGCAACAAAAGGCTGGCAAATTACCCTTTTACCCCTATACCCTCAAAAATCCTGGCAAGTTCCTATTAAACTCATTTTCTCCAAAAATTTCCAAAATTCCCTCTACAATGAAAAAATCATGAATTCACGAACCTTCATAAGCCTTCTCACATTGAAGCAATAAAAGGCTAGCAAATTACCCTTTTACCCCTATACCCTCGAAATCCAGACAAGTTTTATTGAACTCATTTTTCTCTAAAATTTTCTAAAATTCCCTATAAAGTGAAAACATCTTGAATTTACCAACCTTCATAAGCCTTCTCACATTGAAGCAACGAAAGGCTGAAAAATTACCTTTTTACCCCTATACCCTCACAAATCTTGACAAGCTCCTATTGAACTCATTATCTCCACAGCTTTCCAAAATTCCCTTTACAGTGAGGACATCTTGAATTTACCAAACTTTATAAGCCTTCTCACATTAAAGCAGCAAAAGGTTGGCAAATTACCCTTTTACCCTTATACCCTTATAGATTCAAATCAAAGCTTATTTGAACTCATTTTCTCCATAGCTTTCCAAAATCCCTTCTACAGTGAAGACATCTGGAATTTATTTGCTTTTACAAGGCTTCTCACATTAAAATCCTAAAAAGCTGGCAAATTACCATTTTACACCTACACCTATAAAAATCTCAAATTCTTGGCTATGAAGCCCATTTTTTCCAAGATTCACCAGTTTTCATAAACCTTCCCATATTGAAGCACAAAAGTCCAAGAAAATTACCATTTTGCTCCCACATTCTCAAAATATACCATTTTTCTCCAAAATTAAACCCCCGACAAATCCCTGAAGACCCAACATAAATCAGAGACTTAGCTAGTTAGTGTCCACATGTAGAAAAGTCCAAGATCTCCCCAAGAAAAACCACAAGGGGCCCAATACCCCCCAATCATCCCATTCTCCCCCAAATTATAGCTATCTCCCCTCTATCAACCATAAACACTCAGTGAACCTCTGAGAACTCTCTAGAAGTCCAAATCCCTCAAGATTAGGTTCATATTTTTTAGGTTTCTCAAAATCTTAAATAACAACCCTAATAGAGAAGTCCATCCACAGACTCAGCACAACTCAATGACCTAGTTCTTCACAAGTCTAGGGGGTATTTTTTGGTTAAGTGACCTTCTTTCAAAAATCTCCTAGAAATTCAACGAGAATCAGATTGTCTTCCTGTTAAGCCCAGTGGACTCGTGGTTCCAATATCTAGATAACCATGATCACCATTGTACCCTATTCAAATCCATGAAAAACCTATCTCAAGTCTATGGAAGATTTGGTCCAAGATAATTCAGGGTTTCAAACATCTTTCAGCATAGGCATCAAATTCACAAACAGTTAGAGCCTGTCTTTCAAATCTTGAGAACTATCTTTTAAATGAGGATTTCAAATATCAATTTTACCATTTTTCCCCTCCCTCACCAGTACGAGCCAATCCAGGGACATTCGGAGTTAATTTTGGCTCACTTACCCTATCCCAAATCCAAATCCGACAGTTGCGTTGCGACTAGAATATCTAGGAGATACAAAAAACTTATAAACCTTGAAAAGTTTGGAGTTATAAAATCTAAAAAGTAAGCCTAGACAGTAAAGGAAAAAAAAAACAATCATTGCTTCTTTCAAAAAACCTCATGTTTACCCAAAATACCCCCTAAAAATTTTCTAAACCCACCCCTAGGACTACCATCCTAAACACTACACCTCCCTCATGGGTCCCTCCCCCTCTCTTACTCCTTTCCCCCCACCACACACATAGCAAAAGGGGCCCACCACCTCTCCCACCCCTTCACCCCACCCACACAC
>JAOXJP010091501.1:0-14662 GCA_025762735.1 Platanus orientalis | reverse complement strand
GGTCCTTACTATCTTTTATGTTTAAATGAACTTTTCTGACCAATTATTTTGTACTTTTGTTATGGTCTCTTGTAAATCTTTCATCTTTAATATCTTATATTAATTAACTTGTGTTTTCACATTGAGGGCTTATACCTTTTTAAGTATTTTCCAATAATACTTCGTATATGTTCTTGCCCCTCGATTTGCATTAGTCTATAAACATTGCCGTCTAGAATTTCACTTACTAGAAATGACACTTCCCAAGTTGGGGACCATTTACCTAGTTGTGGATCCTTCGTTCCTACAGGTTGGATTACTTTCCATACCAACTCCCCTTCGTGGAATGATTTGGCTTTTACCTTCCTGTTATAAACCTCGGTCACTCTTTGCTTTTACAGAATAATCGACTTAAGAGCCTTGACTTGTCTTTCATCGAGATCATCTAATTCAGACATCATGGTCTCTTCATATTCAATATGACTCAGCTTATTCTGATTTGCAGCCCTTAGAGACTGTACAATGATTTCCATAGGTAGTACTGCATCATGCCCGTACACTAGTGCATAAGGCGTGGTTTCAGTACTTGATTTTTTTATGTTCGATATACCCAAACTGCATCAGATAGAAATTCATCCCAATTTGAAGCATTATTGTCCACCATCTTTTGTAAATTGTTTTTGATAATTATGTTGGTCGCCTCAGCTTGTCCATTAGCTTGGGCGTAATATGGAGTTGAGTTCAAGATTTTGAACCCATAATCTCGGGCAAACTCTTGCACTCGAGCTCCATTGAATATCATCCCTTGATCGACCATGATAGATTGAGGGATTCCAAATCGATATATTGTCATTTCTTTTATAAAACATATTACATCTCTTTCATTAACATCTCAATATGGCTTACATTCCACCCACTTTGTAAAATAATCTGTGGCAACCAAAATGAAACAATTCCTCTTTATCGATGTTGACCTGACTTTGACTATCATGTCGATGACCCATCCTCTAAATGGCCAGGGCTTTACGATAGAATGTAGGTTGGCAGCAAGCACCTTGGGTATTGACCTATGTCGCTAACAAGCTTCACAACCCTGGGCATAGCAGATATAGTCTTGTAAGATGGTTGGCCAAAAATAGCAGTATCGACGAATTAACCACCTCATTTTTATGCCCGACTGGTGTGCACCACAGATTCCTTCATGGACTTTTGCCATTGCGAGCTGAGCCTCGTCAATCCCCAGATATTTGAGTAATAGGCCATCAACCCCTCGCTTGAAAAACTCCAGGGGTTCACCCCATAATATATATCTTTTGGCTTTGAGCTCCAGGGAATTATTTCCCCCCTTCGTTGGGGTTATGTAAATACTGAATAATTGGCTCTTTCCAATCATCATGTTTTCTCTTCCCATTGTTGGGAGTGATAATGTCGATATTAAGGATCTCTTCTAAGATTGAGTTCTCATATCCGAACTGTAGACATTCGATGTCATCATTGCTTTCAGGAAAGGTAGGATTTATTTTGTATCCTGAGGTAACTTGTGCTACTAAGTTGGCCTTGTGATTGAGGCTTCGAGGTATGCACTTCACTATGACATCGTTGAATGTCTTTAATAATTGTTCAACTCTGTCTTTGTAGGGTATCAGAGTTTGACTAATGCACTTTTAGTCTCCTGAAGCCTGATTTATCACTAACTGTGAATCCCCAAGGACTTCGAAGAACTTTACTCTTAAATTCTTTAGGATCACCAGCCCTCGAATAAGGGCTTCATACTCGGCCTAGTTGTTGGTGAGCTCTCCCTCGAGTCTAATACTAAACTCTGTGATCGTTCCTCTTGGGGAATAGATCACTATTCCTACTCCAAACCCCCATTTAGTCTAAGACCTGTCAAAGTACAGTTGCTAGGGAGTGAGTGACGTAATCATCCTCATTGTCCATTTAAATGGGATGGCAGGGGTGATCGGCTAGGAAGTCCGCTAAGTCCTGGCCTTTTACTGCTCTTTGTGGGACATACACAAGATCGAACTCAAGGAGGGCTAGGCTCCATTTCCTGATTCTACCATTTACCATAGGTTGTGACAACATGAATTTTACTACATCCGTTTGAGCCACAATATACACATGTGATAAAAGATAATGTCTTAATTTCATTGAAGTACAATGCTAGACATAGTTTCTCTATCATTGGATAATTATATTCTGCTTTCTATAAGACTCGACTTAGGTAGAACACTGATTGTTCATGCCCCTCTTCGTCGTCTTGAGCCAATAAGCTAACTTCGAATCCTCTATGGCTGAAATGTGTGATTTCAAAGGCTTGTCTTTTCTTGGTGGCATCAGTACTAGTGATTTGACAAGTACTCTTTGATACTCTCGAAGGCTCATTGATGCTCCTCCTTCCATTAAAACTCTTCGTTCCCTCTCATTTGTGGTATTGGAGAGAACACTTTTGTATTTCCTGCCACATTAAAAATAAAGCATCTGAGGAAATTAATTTGTCTAAGGAATTTTTGTAATTCTTTCTTTGTAGAAGGTGGTTGGGCCTAAATAATTGTTTTGCTTTGTTTTTGTCTATCTCGATTCATCAATGATGTACTAGGAAACCTAAAAAATTACCAGCACTTACTCCAAACTCACATTTCAGTGGGTTCATTTTTAGTTGATGTTTTCTCATCTTGAGAAACCCCTTTTTCTAGACCAAGCAAGTGGTTATTGAAATTCTGAGATTTCACCACTATGTCGTCGATATAAACTTCCATGAATTTTCCCATCATGTCATGAAAAATATAATTCATGGCCCGCTGATATGTTGTCCTAACGTTTTTTAAACCAAAAAGCATAACCACCCATTCGAACATACCTATCGAACCCGGACATCAAAAGGTTGTTTTATGTCTTTTTCAGCAATAAATATTTGGTTATACCCGGAATGTCTATCCATAAAAGATAATATCCGATGTCTTGCCACCCCCATCAACTAATAAATCGGTCATAAGCATAGGATATTCATCTTTTGGGGTGGCAGTATTGAGATTCCTGAAGTCTATACAAATTCTCAATTTGTCATTCTTCTTAACGATGGTACTATGTTTGAGAGCCATTGAGCATACCTGGTAGGGCAGATAAACCCTGCCTTTAACAGCCTTACAGTTTCTTCCTTAACTTTCAAGATTACCTTGGAGGTCATTCGTCGAGGTGGTTGCTAAAAAGGAATGTAGCCATCTTTTGTCAGCAGCCGGTGCTCAACAAGCTTTCTATCTAGTCCGGGCATTTCTAAATAGTCCTAGGCAAAACAATCTTTGTATTACATTAAGACTTGTAATCTTTTCGAATTCTGCTGCCTTAAGCTTGGCACTGACATATGTTATACGTGGGTCCTTTGTTGTACCCAAATTTACTTATTTTGCATTGTCTTAGATTTCGGCCTTTAAGTCATCCAACTTGGTTGGGACCGTTCTCAGTTCTTCTACTCCTATTGTTCCATGTTCATAAGGTTGCTTTTGTGTGGTACACTCAGCAAGATACATCTCAATTCTTCTCTTTGTCAGGTATCCTGATAGTCTTTTCATGGCCATTTGTATAGCATCTTCTCTTTCTTTATTTAAGTTAGTCATTTGAATCCTCTTTATTTTTCGAGCCTGATTTCTCTGGCCCTATCAATGCACCGGGGTTGGTTAATTTCCCACACAATTCTTTAAATTCCTCAATTATCGAGGTTTCTTATGACAATAACCTCAATGGGTTTTCCTTCGCTATCTTGTCCCACCAACTTTACAGTTCCGACATTGTCGTCATAAAGGTGGGCTTTGACATTATTTGCTGAGACTAGAAAGGGTTTTTAATCTGCATGTACCACTTCCACAGAGTTATTGTCATTCCAGAATAATAATAATTGATGCAGTGATGAAGGGACACACCAACTCGAGTGTATCCTGTCTCTACCTAATAATGCATTGTAATTAGAAAAGGTATCGACTACAAAAAAAGGTTGTTACCTGAGTTCGACTCCCTACTTTTAATTCAAGTGGGAGGACTCCTTTGGTCCGGGTGGCATTCCAAAAGAAACCACAGACAGATACATCCGTTGGTACTAAGTCACTATCAACCTTTGATAGATTTCTCATCATGGAAAGGGAAAGTATATTTACAGCCATCCCGTTGTCGATAAACACTTTATTTACTGGTCGACCCTCCATATGTACCTTTATGAATAAAAGTTTTAAATGTTAGGTCATGTTCTTAAAGGGTTTGTCAAAGATGAGCTTACCTTTAACCTCCTCTATGTTTGCCTCTAGTTCGTCTTCCTTTGACGTGTCATCCTCGAGCTCCATTGCCGCCGGTTTCTCGATGATAATGCCTGAAAGCTTTTTCTTTACCTTAGAAACCTAGTCTTACTGGGCTTTAAACTCGACAGGCAGTGTAAGTATCATTTTGCAATCGATTGCCTCCTTGAGGCGATTACCAAAGCAAATATTGGTCATATGACCTTTGTCACTAAGGAGGTCATCTGTAATCGATTCTGAGTGAAGGACTCTGCGAACAACCCCTCGTTTCCAAAGTCACTGAAATCATCCTCATTTGAAGGCAGTTCCACCATATCTACCTAAGTCATACGTTGCTGCTACGGGTTCTTTCCTCCCTTAGTCTGGATGACTGGTAAGCTATCCTGTAGCTTGTCTTGGTGGGATTTCTTGGCTTTTCTTGGCTTTCGACCAATAAGTACGCGTATAGTCTTGGATTCTTAGGTATCCTTGATGTTAAGTAAAGGATAGCATCCCCTTTCTAATTTCATGTGTTCCCTTCTACTCAATTCGCCCTCCGATGACGTGTCAACTTGGCAGTCAGGTTAGGATGATCGACCACTCGGTGTTGGCCATTTCCTTCCCGTGCTTCTTGTTGCACTTTTAGCTCTTCGGTTGGGCCCTGATACAAGTTCCATTGCTGAGCCATGGCTTGTTGCCTAAGTCATCTTCTTTTCTAGGTTCTTGTCATTGAAGGGAACTCAGGGTTATACCCATACTTGTACACCAGAATGCCTCTTGCATGTTGTCTGCTAGTAGGCAAAATCAATTTTACCCATTTATTAACCTCTCCTGAAGATAGTTTAACTGTCTTTGTAGACTGGGATGCTTCTCAAGGTGGTTCTTTTCCTAACCAATGCTTGTTGACATACTGACCCCTTTCGTTTGCCCATTTGTTGGGCCACCAGTCCCTGACATGAGGGGGCCTGAGAGACACTTCTTGGTCGTGGGTATTCCTTCCTCTTTGGAGCAGGTTCTGCTAGCATGGAGATCTCTGATTCTTTTTTCGAACCCATGGCCATAAGATTGACCATTATTTTGTCACATCTATCACACAGGCAGAAGTCGTCTTCCTCAACTAGACTCTTCTCGTCATTGTTGTTATTGAATTGTGGCTCCCATGCTATTGCGTCAGAGTACTAGAGTAATGTTTTCCTGTGATCAGGCATATCTGAAGCTTTTTCCACAATTGGAGACCTTGATTGTAGCCCTGCAAAACGTGTAATATTAGTGAGCTTAGTATTTATGTTCACTTTTTCAATATCTACTTGCTCCCCCTTCTTTTTCAAATTTATGGTGATCATATCAACATCCACCGGTTTTGGAAAGGAGTTCATATCTACCTCCATTGCCTCGGTTTTGTCAAGAAATCGAAACAATTTCTTGTTAATTCTTTCTTGGATGACATTTCGAAACACTACACACTTGTTGGTTGGGTGTGTAAAGGAATTATGTCATTTGCAGTAATCCTTTGCACATAACTCTTCATGTGTGAGAATCTAATGTCTTCCAACTAATTTAATTTGCTTAGCTTCAAGCAATATATCGAATATTTGATCAGCTTTGTTTAGGTTGATGGAATACGTTTTTGTTGCAACCATTGGCTTATTTGATTCATGTGCTTGGGTATCCTTCCTAGCCAAAGCATCACATGTGAAGGGTCGGTTTCCCACAAATTCTGCTAGATCGACCTCATAATTTGAGTCTTGGTAATAAGTCCTATATGATGAAGTGCGTCGCTAGTTTTCCTCTCTGAGAATGCTTTCATAACGGGTGGCCCTTTTTGATAGCTCGAATAAATCAAAGAAGGTCATTCCTTTGAATTTCTTTCTAAGTTTGAAGTCTAACCCATCCTAAGTGAGTTTTACGAATTCGACATCTGGTAACCCACTAAAGCACTTTGCCTTAGCTCGTTTAAATCTCATAATAAATTATTCCCCATTTCTCCTGGTTGTTGTTTTAACCTGGCTAAGTCAGCCATCGACAGCCCAATATTTGCTCGAGCAAAGTGAGATTGGAATTTATCTTCCATTTCTTCCCAACTTCATATCGAGTTTGGTGGGAGATTGGTGTATAGGTAAAAGCTTGTCATGCCAAGGAATTGGGGAACCTTAGTTTATAGTATCCTAAGTTGGAGAATTCTCCACATTGCATGGTGAGCTAGCCGATGTATTCTATAGCCGTTTTACTATCCTCTCCTGAAAAAGTAGTAAAATCGGGTATTTTATACCCTCTAGGGAACTCATAGTCCCTATCGATTTGCTTTAGCTATGGCTTCCTCTATGCTGGACGTGCGGCCCATCAAAGGCCAAGTCCATATAGTTCCTCAAGGACTCTTATAACCTATTCTCGAGGATTTTAGGCATATCCCTGTGGGACTGCACCATATGGTTGCCCTTAGCCTGGGTAGGTCCTCTGGTAAGGTAGAGATTGGGTGTGGCATCCCATGCCTATACCAGCAAACTCTTCATTGTTTGGGATAAGATTTCCCCAATAATTTGGCAGGTCCTGCTTTCATTAGGTAGTGGGTTTAGCCCGCCATATCCATATCCATTGGTATTTTGTTCATGGAATGGATTCCCCCAATAGTTCGGTGGATCTTGCCTCCTAGGGGGCGGAGGTCCTGGCCCTAAATGCCTGTATCCGCTAGCATTATACCCAAAGTGGTCATTCCGATAGGGTCGTTGGGCATTGGGACTATAATATCAATTTTGACCATTATATTGATTTTGTCCCTTGTTCTGAGACGTCCATTGTTCTTGTCAAGGTGCCCCATTGGTTTCAAATATGGGGTTTTCATATACCTCGAACCCTTCTGGCCCTATTAGCACATTTGACCCCAAGTGACAACCTATAGAGCCCTAATTCCTCTGTTATAATCCTCTTGTAGAGGCTATGACTGCCTCTTATTGGGTTAACTCAGGGAAATCCTTAACTCAAGGTTCCTCAAGGTACCCAAGAAGTCTTTCATGTCCCTCGAGTCTGTTCTGGTTGGTTCGGATGTTCTCTACTATAGGCTAGAGCACTTTTAGTGGGACGTCGCCTAAGATACCTGGCATCATTTGGAATTCTTTTTCCATTGTTTCGATAAGGTCATCGAGTTTACTTTCGATGTTCTGAGACAATTCACTTGTCTCATTACCAGATGAGTTGATGGGTCGTTTGTCTCTTCTAGGCACCATTTATAACTAAAAACAAACAGAAATCTCCTACTATGGTCACCAATATGTTGGTTGTCAACAAAAATTCTCTTGTTCTTAGATTGACACATGGCTGGGTCTTTCCAATTCGGATTATCAAAAGGGTTCGTGTTTGGTAATGCCTCTAGACCAAGGATTTTTACAACAACAATGTCACCCAAATTGACAACAGAAAGGAAACTTTACTAAATTGAAAAGACAGAGTATAATGCCAGTTACAAAGGTACCTTCGAACAACAGATTAGCCACTATCTCTCCTCTAAAGTTGAGGGCAGACTTCGTTGAATCCAATTTTTCGAACAAGACAGATTAGTTGATACTCATTTTTTGGAAGAACTTCGTTAAATCTGGTTCTGCGAACAAGACAGATTAGCCGTTGCCTTTCTCTTGGAAGAACTTCGTTGAATCTGGTTCTGCGAACAAAATAGATTAGCCGATGCCCTTCTCCTGGAAGAATTTCGTTGAATCTGGTTTTGCAGTGCAATCGACTCGCCTAAGACAGGGGTTCGAATGACAACAGGATTGAGCTACTACTATGCCTAATCTAATGCTACCGCTACAGATAAGAGATATTGTTGACGATGATTGATTGTGTGTTGTTGTTTCCTGCTTCATTTTTATAAGTCTGCCCACAACACCATAGTTTCTTCCCCACATTCGTTGTCTAACCGTTTTTCAGTTTGAATTGTGGGACATCTTGTTTGCTGACTGGGTCATGCGCTACTTAGTGTGATAACGGTTGTTATCGACTTGGAGCACCTTACCCACTTCATCTCTTGTCCAACATGGCTCGTTCTGTAACCGCTTATTGTGCAGTGACTTAGCTCCACGTGTCTTTTATTGATTGGCGGATTTTAAAATATATGCTAACAGGAACACCCAAATCTTCAAAAAACTTGTTTATTCTTCACTATCAAATTATGGAGGGGTTGCCTTTAAATACGCTTACAACCTTAAGCAATTGGAAACTTGCCAAAATTATAAACTTCTTAAAATCCTAAACTTGAGCCAAGTTTTCTAAAAACATAAAATTTTATAAAAACTTCGTTTCCTAAAAATTCAAAGTTCAGACTTCTAAAAAATACTATTCCCGTTTTTAGTGACCATCCCTTAGTAATTTGGTCATAACTTTCCCAAATCACCTCGGATTTGCGCAATCTTAGTCTCATTAGAGAGGAAACTGAATAACTTATCTAATTAAACCAAAATCAAGCCAAAAAGTTAAGTTTTGATCTTTGAAAAAGTGGGTTAAACATAAAAAACGAGATTACTCTAAAAAAACCAAAGTTTGACACTATTAGCCTTATTACATGGACACATAAAATGTTGTACCCCCCTTAAAATACCCTAAACACCTAATTACCATGAACATCTTCCCTTAGCCTTCATTCCTTGATAATTCTTGGACTTGGGCTTCCACATAGGATAGGCTTTCTCCAAAAATTGCAAAGCTGTTGCATCACTCCTCAAGTTGGTATGTAGATAACAGTTATACCAAGCTTGTCTGCTTGGCTTTCTAAATTTAGGCAAACACTACTCACGTATGGGTTTAAAAGTGTTCACTCAAACCATTCAGTATTTGTTTGCAAATAGCTTTCAAACTAAGGATCGGGACCAACTACGGTAATTTTTGGGCATAAAGGTGGCAAGATCCAAGAAAGACATTTACATATCTCAGTGGAAGTATGTCATGGACTTACTAAAAGAGGCTGACATGTTGAGGTCTAAACCAGTTGATACACCCATGGATCCCAATTCAAAGTTGGGACTTGATGACGGTGAAATATTTTTTGGTGTAGGTCGATATAGGAAGATGGATCTCAACATGGCCTAATATTACATTTGCAATTGATGTTGTGAGTCAATATATGCACACTCCACATCAACCACATTGGGCTGTTGTGTGCAAGATATTGAGGTACTTGGAGAGCAATCCTGAAAAGGGCATTCTTTACAACCATCATCTAGTTTGGGTGTCATCGGTTATTCAAATGCAGATTGATCTAGAAGTCTACATGATAGGAGGTCAACAACAGGGCACTATACATTTGTAGCTAAAAAATTAGTTACATGGAAAAGCAAGAAACAACATGTGGTAGCTAGATCTAGTGTTGAAGTTGAGTATAGAGCAATGGCTCTTACATCTTGTGAGTTGCTATGGTTGCGATCTCTTCTACAGGAGATGGGAATGATGGTTGCATCACCTCTAGTGATGTATTGAGATAATCAAGTTGCTATTCACATTGCAAGTAATCCAGTATTTCATTAGAGAACCAAGCATATAAAAGTTGACTGGCACTTTATTCGTGATCTGGTGGTGAGATAACATGTTGATACTCCGCATGTGAAGTCTGAAGATCAGCTGGGACATCTATGTACTAAAACATTGGCAAAATCGCAATTAATATACTTATGTTAGGCATGATTGATTTGCATGCTCTAGCTTGAAGGGGAGTGTTAACTTATTGATGTAAAGAGGTACAAGGGCATTTTGGTCCTTGCACCATGGATTATAACATATATATAAAGGAGGTGTCATTAGAGTCTCTAACGGCTCCTCCTCTCTCCCCTCCTTCATCTCTCAATTTTCTCTTCTTGGTTTTCCCTCTATTCTCTCTCTAGGTTCATTCCTCCTCTCTATTTTATAGATCTGACAGTAAGGAATGATAAGAAATGTGTCAATTTTGTATTTTATACTTCTAAATATGTACTCTTCAATTTTTTAACGAACTATGCGGCCGGACTAATAGTTAACCATATGAACAGGTAACCAACCCACTAGTCAGTTCGACTCTTAGTCCAATTTTCATAACTATGGTTATCCTAGTCAGAGAGCTAGGTGAGCAACCCAAGTCTTCTTGAATGTAGGATTGTGCTGGAATTTTTGAACCCTGGATTGGATCTAGTCCTATATATCCCAACCCAACTTAGGTCAGGTCGGACTTGGGTTGAGGCCTCAAGCAACCTAATCCAATCTGAGCTTGCAAGTGTTATACATGGTCTGTATAAAGTTAAAAACTAAAATGTGTGGGTGAGTGGTTAAAGCATTGAATTTTGAGAAAGAGGATGTTAATTCAAGTCTTCAACAATCCAAATTAACATAATTTTCAACTTATATCTATGTATTGATGTATATAATATGGTATGCAAGCCTAACCCAACTTTGCCGCAACCCAAACAGAGCTATATTAAGGTAAAGTCAACAAAATTTGGGATGGAATCAGATTGAGCACCTCAAGTCAGATTGGGATGGGTTGACTTTTTAGGTTTAATCTTGAGTTGGTCTTTAACCCTACCCAACCTGCCCAATTTTCTCTCCTGGTCACGGCTTCAATTGACTCAAGTTTTGTCCTTTGGACTATTCAATACACTCGCTTCAATTCTCTGATTCTCAATTTTAAAGGCCTGGTACATCAAACTGTTTTGTAATATACTCCTTTAAAAAGTGACTATGATGAAGAGTATATACTTAGCTTGTATGCCATTTCGTATTTGTCCAATGGAGAAATTCTTCTATCATCTAATTAAACAAGTTCATCACAAAAATAGCTTTCAAGCAGTCAATATCATTTACAGAATCAGATTCATGAAGAATGTTTATTGAATTATGAATTATCCACATGATATAAAAAGCATTCAATTTAGTTGTTGACATTTGGTCCAGTAGTATAATGATTTGTACAAGAACTTACATACAGGAAATAAGTTCAAGCAAAAAAGTACAGTGATATCATAATTTTCACAATTGACAACCTCTAAAACAGAGGCTGTAGTATGGTCGTGATTCTTTACATTATAAAATATTCCAAGGTCATACACCATAACATATTTTACTTTCAAGAACAAGGCAATCTAGCAGGTAGAGACATATTTTCTCTTTTATTGATTGCCACAATGTCTTAGATAAAATGATAAAACAAAAATACATCAACATTAGGAAGCCAGTAGACAATAATGTAGCATTTTAGAATACGCTAAGGTCATACACCATTATACTTAACTTTCATAAGCAAGAGAGTATAGCAGGTACAAAGAGGCTGCGACATTATTCAGATGAACTAATATATCGTTGATATTTCAACATTTCATTCTGATTATTCCATAATATATTGAGAGGCCAGTGAACACTAAACAGGGTACAAGCTCCTGAAATCACAATGAACTGCATAGATGTTTCACTTACGTGGCGACATTTCTCTCAAGTTGCATATTGAATAAATAAAGTAACCGTGCAAAGTTCCACTTGACATCTTGAAATGATGGCAAGGATACATCCAACTTCAGAGGTATGGGTTTATTCATGGAGTTAGACATGCAAGCAAAAGGTGAGCTTGTTGCCTCAAAAGCTCGCAGCAGATAGGGAAGTGAGTTCTGGGCCATCTTCATTAGTGCATGAATGGGATTTAACAGTGTCAATCTGAAAAACAAATAGGATGATATGGATCCTACAAGGAGTTCAACTCGGCAATGCTGCACATGCTGCTGAATAACAAAAAAAAAAGTTGTCAGAAATATGAACTACAATTTCTCGGTTCTAGTAACATGAAATAGATCAAAACCATTTCATTATAGACCTCCTACCTCCTTAATGCCAAAAAGAAAACGATTTAAGTCAATGGACACAATACAATCACCATAGTCCTGTGCTTGATCACCATATGAGTTCCTCATAAAACAAATAAAATATACATGCAAATCCAATAATTACTCTGAATAGTGTTAAAGTCCACCGTGTAATTATAGATGTTCAATTATTTTCATGACTGAAATATAATAGGTTTGGATTATTGACATGGATTCCCTTAAAGGGTTAGTTAATTTTAATTACCAGTGAAGAAGAGATATATGTGACTCCAATAGAAAATTACTTTGATTTTTTTCCTTTCTTTTAATAAGAAAAGATGATCTAAAAAAACGGGGGAGAACCACAAAAAACTTCACAGACTACCTGGGGGGGTGTAAAGCTATTTAAGTAAGATAATATGAGAATGAGATATGATGGTGAGCGAATTAAGACCTAAATTAGAGACATAACATGATATAGGAATGTACATGAAACTTAGGAAGAGATATGGACGAAGAGGGAAACCAAGGAAATTAAACACTCAAGCAGGCCAACTTCATCCGATCAAAAATATTTGGACAGATCAAACTTTGAGCAATCGAACTATTTTTGAGCGGTCAAAAGTCTCAGGGTTTAAACACACATTCAGGAAATGCATTTCGACCGATCGAAAAATGTTCTAAGCGATCGAACTTCGAGCAGTCAAGAATTTTCAAGTGATCAAAAAATCTTAGGGTTTAAAATGACATTCAGGAAGTTGATTTCGACGAATCGAGATTCCTGTTAGAGTATATCTGTAGTCATGTGGTGTTAGAGTAACGTATATACATGTGGTAGTGTATATGTACACAGTGAGGGTATTTCAATAATGTGTAGTAAGGACTCATACACCATTGTATTTGTCTACCATACACAAAATAAAATAATAAAGAGAAGTCGTATGAGTAACCCTAACTCATACGACCTATGTTTCCTTCTCTCTCTCTCTCTCTCTCTCTCTCTCTCTCTCTCTCTCTCTCTCTTCTCAAGATCTTACAGTATTTTACATATTTTTTTCTTGAATATATTGGTGTTCGTATTTGATATTCAATTTTTTACACGAATTCAAATTTAAAATGCTTTTGAAAATATCCGTCGAATATCAATTCAAATTCAAATGTACAAGTAATCTTAACGGATCAAATATGAATATGCTTATATTCGATTCATATTTGTTCTGTTGACAACCTTACCGAGGACCTTACATTACACAGAATGAGAGGAGAGAGCCAGGTAGGAGGGGACCCAAACCAGGCAACCTCCCCAACCTCATTTGCACCAAACTTGGCCAACACATCTGCAGGGTCATTACAAGATCTCTCAACATGATTTCAAATGAGATCAAGAAAGGAGATTAGAGCATGACAATCTAAAATAATGTTTGCAATGGTGCATGGAGGAATCACATTTTAATCCTTTAAGAGGGTAATGACTACCATTGAGTCATGCCTCGGATTTGGTGGAGCCACCTGAGGTCACCCTAAAGTAGGATTGACACATCTGCGCCGAAAAAGTGACTTACACTTTTTGGGGGATGCTTTTCACTTAATTGTCCTACCAAATCCCCAGGATTGAGTCACCCTCAATGACCACTTTCTTAAGACCCATGAAAGTGGACCATAGATAGAGTTAACCAAGCGGTTAAACTCTCAACAACTAGAGCACCACAAGTTGTGAGACCACAAGCTTTACCCCACAAAAATTCACCCTCCCTCCCCCAACAATGGACCTAATTCTTGCTTGAGAAGTTTATTCATAAAAAGCTCCATCAAAGTTAATCTTTACTAATCTACGAATAGGGGCTCCACACCATAGTGGAAATCAAAACCACCGACGTCTAAAGAGGGTTCATGCTTTTTCTAACTTTGTTGAGCATCCTGAAATAAACATTATTATAATGAAATGATTCTTTGTAAAAAAAAAAAAAGAAGCTCAATCTCTAAATTTTCAAACATTTCAACAAAAAATTGTAATTATATTCAATTATTGTCAAAGGGTATTTTGTTACAAAATAAATGTTCTGTCAAGGATTTAGTGTCCAAGACACCAGGGGATTTTACATAAAATAAAATGGTAGGGTTACATAAAATTTCAAATTTCCACCCATTTTATTCCATGTAACGTTCCCAGGTGTACTAGACACCAAATCCTAGACAAGACATTTGCTCCCATTTTGATAACTATGAAATATTTATTTACTACCAAATTACTATAACATCCTCCTTAAGCTCCTCGTGTATCTTACCAAGATAGCAGTTTCAGACTTCATGTCACACATTAATTGGTAATATATCGCTAGTTAGCATTGGACATAGGGGTGGGCATGGGCCAGGCCGACCCTCAAATTGGCCCGAAAAAGCCCGGCAAGGGCCTAAGGCCCGAACTTTTATTGAAGGCTGGACTTAGGCTTACTTCGGCCTGGCCTGAGACCTGAACTTTTACATACATAATATATATGTATTATATATAATATACTAATTATTTTAAAATTATCAATAGTACATAGCTTAGTTGATAAAAATTGTTTTTTACAATAAGTATTGGGTTAAGTCCTAGTGAAATCAATGATTTTTTAAAAT
>JAOXJP010091490.1:0-14663 GCA_025762735.1 Platanus orientalis | reverse complement strand
CTCCCACACACACACACACACACACACACACACACACACATATATATATACATGTATATATACATAATCAAATATTTATTAAATGAATTGAATATTTAAATGAATTGAATGTAAATACATCCATATTTGTCTTAATAGAATCAAATACGAATGCTTAGGCCAATAGTTGACAGCCCTAATGTGGGCTATGATGCTGCAAAACCAATTTCAGGGGATCCATACTCCTTGTGTGCCCTATGGAAAAACTATCAAACTACAAGGATCGATAATTTTTAGTACTGGTTTAGAATCCATACTGTTCCAAAAACTGCCCCCCAGGACAGTTGAGCTATCTTGGAGAAAATTTGAACAAAACCAATTGGGATCATCTAAAGCATTCAATTTTGTTGGCACTCAATGACCAAGAAGGTTCACTTGATTAAATAAGGTAGATTGGCCTAGAATTTGGTGTGACCCCTAATGAATGAACAAGGTCCACCCATGATCATGGGTAGACACATCAGCATCGAAAAAATGATTTACACTTTTTAAGGGGTGCTTTTCACTTTTCGGCACTGATGTGTCTGCCGCTGAAGCTAGGTAGATCTTGTTGCAATATGTACTACATCTTGAAAGTATGGTCCAAAATCTAGATAATGTGTGTTGTAATCATTTGAGGAGGCAAATTCAAATTTCCTAGAGAAAATGCATATACAGCAAAATATACAACTTGCATTAATATACTTAAACATCCCTTTTAGGAGGAACAGTGTTCTTTCTTGGAACATAAGGGAATCAAGTGCAAATTTACATTATGTACATATACATGCAGAGTCATGTCCTGGAGAATACTTTTACTTCCCCAGCCCTCTGGATTTGACTTTGATACTATATTAAGGGTGAATTAACTAACTCTCACAAAACCTTAAGGCATTACACGATACACACAAATCAATATACTTCATTAGATATAAATAAACAAAAAATTTAATAACAAATATTGTAAGTCAAGTTGATAAAGGGAAGGAAGAGGGGCCAAAGAAGATATAAATATAGATATGAGGGTTGGGATTGTAGCTCCTTTGGTTGTGTGCTACAATGCAACAAATGTTTTAACTAGAAAGAAGGTTTCTTTACCAAAAAAGAAAAAGAAAAGAAAAGAAAGGGGGTTTCAAACGCTAATCCCCAAAATATTCTTTTGGGAAAAATTAGGTGAAAACGAATCTCATGAGATCCGTGTAAACAGGACCAGGGTGCGAACACTTTTAGTAATAAGACAATTTCATCGAACAAAATGGTAACACTTAATATGGCTTCGAGCTTGGACCCATTGACTAAACCCAAACAAATTTATGGAGACCGGTTTGAGTGTTGTATGAGAGATTTTGTAGGGTGCTGTGTGAGAGATTTTGTAGCTGGGGTAAGAATGGGTAAAACTAAGAATAGGTCATTGATGGAGAAATCCAACGAAGTATCTACAAAAGAGTAGAGGAGAACACCTGAGTCGCCTTTAGATTCTTCGGATTTCCCAATCCCAACTATACTTTCCTTCGTCTGGCTAGGGTTCTTAGAGAAAAATAATACAGAACGAAAAGGGGAATATAAAGGTCATTTGTGGTATTCAAAGCAAAACTCTTTTAATACACCGACTCTATTAAAACAGCTTTTTTAATACATGCATTGAATTAGTTGGACACGCATCATCTTACAAATTAGACACTTGATAGTCTTTTTTTTTTTTTTGGTAATAAGAAAGGAATATACTAGGAAAGACCAACGGTACCTGGGGGGAGGTTACCTTCACGAAGAGCCCGCTGGGCCAAACTATGAGCCTTCCTATTAAGAAAATGGTGTATTTGATTAATCGTGAAGTTTGGATTATTATTTAATAGGGCTACACATTCAACAAAAATATGCCTACAAAGACCAAGGACAGGATTCAAAAGGCCCATGCAAGATATTCACACTGCCTGAGAGGCATCCGACTTCAGCATAACCGTGGTCACTCCAATCAGCCTTGCTAGAAGGAGATCCAAACGAATAGCTTCTAACTCTGCTCCTAATGACTCCATCCATCCATCCATCCATCTTTCTTTCTTGCTGAGCCCATCCATCTCCCCTCCTTGTTTTGAGCTATGGCAGCCACTACTATCCCTGTGCTTTGAGTAGGTACCATTGCATCCACATGAACAAAAAGGTAGGTAGAGTCCTGCAACTGGTTGAAAAAACACCTCGATGGAGTCAAAAAAGTTTGTCGAGAGTCAAGCGGATGCCAGATCTGGTCCAGGCCTCATGCTAACCTGTTATAAGAGAAAGATACCTAATAAGCTATTAAAGTGTTTGCGATTAAAAACAATTTGGTTACGTTGAATCCAAATACACCTAATAAAATAGCCATGAGGGATTGCGACTTCCTTTTCTCCATTTTGGAAGACCATTTCTTTTCTAGCCAATATAAAAACCATTGAGGTAACGAAATCAAGGAAGGGATAGACTGGTATAAGGAGGGCAACAGAGAAATCCAACTGCATTTAACCACCCCACACTGGACAAGGCTATGTATAACTGATTCTTCCATCACATTACATATAGGACAGAGTGGTGATATTGTGGGTATTCAAGCATGAAGGGCTTTGTTAACAACAATGACTTCATTTATAGCTCTCCATATGAGTAGTTTAATCTTTTTCGGGATGGCTAAACCCCATAGAATCTTCCAATGAGTGGTACTTTGAGAGGGGGTTGAAGCACTTTTGATGACTAAGGCACTGTATACAAATTTTAGTGGGAAGTGGTCCAACTTGTCATATTTTCAAATTATATGATCTTCGGGCATTAGTCGGCTTAGGCTTAGGGGGATTTGCCTTATAGCATTTTCCTCTTCATGAGATATGAAGCATGCTACCCCTTGGAGATTCCAGGTCAGAATAGACTCATTAATTAAGTCATTCACCAGTGTAGGGGAATATGAAGGGGGAGGGGGGGATTGCAAGATGCCATTTGGGTGCGAAAGAATTCAGCTATCTCCCACACTGATAACTTTGAACCCGACCCTATGAAGGGGGAGGTGCACTTGATAGTTTTCTCTATAAGGCATTATGTATCTTTAAAGGGTATTTTGATAAACACACTTTCCTTTGATTCCATGCATCATATAGGCATCGTGTCATGCGTTGATTGGTGTTGGCGTGATATCTTTCCTGTTAGACCGGAGATGATTCAAATCCAGTTGGACAAGGGCGTAATCCATTTAGTAATACAACGTGGCAAGATTGAGATAGACCAGGCCGGCTGCCCCTCCCCTTGCGCCCGCCACCCGCCTTTTTTCTGGTGGTGGATCATCCGAAAGAGAGAGAATTCTCCAGAAAGGGAAGGGAATATACAGCTCGCGACGATGGCGTCAAGTTGTACCGCGCTTCTTACCCATCACGCGACCTCTCTCAATCCCCACTCTCAGGCCAAATCTACTACCCGCCCTGCGTCTCTGTTCTGGAGGCGCTCTTTAAGTCTTGACGATCTCGCCCCTGCGCTCGCTCGTTCGTCTAATCAAGGCAAGTAATTCTTTCTCGATTATCTCTTTATACTACCGCTTCGCCGTATATTTCGGCGAGAATCAGTGCTGTTTTGGCAGCCCATTCACCGACTATATGTTTAAAGACATTACCTTGAGGCGTTTTTTCATCAAATGGACGGTGGACGGAATTGTTGGGGCAGTGAAAAGCATTGATGCCTTCACTTTCTGTTTCTTTTAAGGACTGAAGGGTTATTAATTATTTAATGCTTGGTTGCTTCTAATTATTCAATTTTTGTTTTTTTGTTTTTGGGGTTAATGTTCTTCTTATTCATTGAGAATTGAGATTAAACTTGAAATTAGATGGATGATCGATATGCTGTCTTGTGCTTATAGACGGGAAATATTTGCAGGTAGATATGTAGTCTTGCTAAATTTTTCTTTTTTAGTGAATTTTCCCCAAATAATGCAGTAAATCTGATGGCCAGGATTGTGCGATCATATTGAGTTTTCAGCTTAAGATGATCTTAGACAAGAACGGGAAGACAGCTGGTTGTGGTCTGAATGCCTGTTTTCTTACTTGTGCTATAGGTGTTCTTTCTTTGCCATTGTAGACTGTTATTCTTTTTTTATGAAATATCATATTATTATACAAGTGTGCAGTAGGATAATATGGATAAATAGTACACCCCGGGTCATTGTATCAATGGAACCCACCTAAATGATTGTCCCCATTTAACCCATCCCAGAGTTGTGGAGCTTCGGTGCTCTTTTGAATTTTTACTGGTCAATTGTCAAGATTGTCCAAAAGAATGCAATTGATGGGATGTTTAGAATAGGATCATTTGATCAGGATGGAAAAAAAGATGAAAAAAATTCAGGATGGAACCTGCATATTGTGGCAGGAGGTCTCCTACATGGGTTCAATAGAATCAATACACCAACCCGCCAGAATCCACCCAGATTCTCCCTTGTTCTGGCTGATGAACAAGGCTGAGGTAATGGGGTTGCTTATGGGTTTGCGGGACCTTCGTGAATTCCATATGTATGATTTATTGGTGGAAGGTGATTCGGAAGTGGTGGTGGGTTGGGGTTTGGGTATCTCTGATGGCTCCTGGAAATATTCTCACCTTACCCATGAAATTGGAATGTTGGTGGATCTCCTTTGTATTGGGTTAGTCCATGTCCCAAGGACCCTTAATGGGCTTGTGGATAAATTAGCCAAATGGGGGGTGGGGTTGCCTACCATTGTGATTTCTAATGTAATGCCGGACCTCCCTTTGTAGGCCTTGGGCCTTTTTGCATTTCTTTTTTTCTAATAAAGTCGTTATTTATCAAAAAAAAAAAAAAAAAACATATTTATTTCAGGTCTGGTTTGGGTTGGGCTTTGCTCATTTTAGTTCCAATTGGATGTTCTAAAGAAGAATTGGCCAATTCCTCTCCCTTTTGGATGGCATATTTTGACCCAAATTATAATCCAGCTGGGTTTGGGTCAATCATTTTCCAGACAAACCAATTGCCATTCCTACCAGGTTGAGCCTTTTTAAATCACTGAGAAAGCCACGTGCATTTTGCAGATTGTCTTAGAGGTTGAGACTTTGCAAATCACTAAGAAAGCCGCATGCAATGCATGCTGGACATGATAATTTTCCAACACTATTGGTGTAACACCATATATAGAATTAAAAGAATTGTTTTTAGTTGTTATTAATTTAATATATGAGGTTAAGTTCTTGTTCTAAATCAGGTTCCTTCTCTAAAATTCTTTCAAATTTTCTTTTTGGTATTTGGTAGACCTTTAAAGACTTTTTTTTGTGCCCTAGTGGAGGTTTTTCCTGGGAGTATCAATAGTTTTTATAGTAATCTTATTCATTGTATTAATTATATATATAAATATAACACTTGAATTAATTTTTCCTTTATATATATATATATAACACATGTTATGAAGTAATCGTTTGTATTTCTATTATTCTGATTTTTTCATTAATTTCTTTTGTTAGATCTTGTAAAAAAAATAAAATAATCTTTTAGTTAGAAATGCTTGAGTAGAGCTTTAGCACTTTGGGGATTTTTAATTTATATAAATCTAAAGAAAATTTATTGAAGTAAAATTCAAGTATTCAACAAATTAGTTATCTTTCTTTACCTGTAAAATATATATCTTAGGTGATTTTGAAGAGCTTTAGTTAAACTAAGGCTTGAGTTATGTATAGTGAGCTGAAAGACTGAAACTAACCTTATGGAAATGATTAATTTTTCACAAGAGTTGGGGAATAAACCAAGCCTATCAATCAAACCAAAATAAGTTGAGAGCAATAATAATCAAAGATAAAACAAATCACAACCACTAGCACACCACAAAACACATGATTTACATGGAAAACTCCAAGTTGTGGAAAAACCATAGAGCCACTTGGAAAGCTTCATTATTCTTGGAATATTACAAAAGTTCTCTCTCAATCTCTCATAAAACCACAAGTTTTCACTCTCTTTTTCTCTCTCATACCCTTATTGAAACCCTAAACAACAATAGAAACTTTATATAGAGCATAGAGGTCGAGCTTGCTTAGAGTTTCACCCTAACACAGACCTTCTAAATCAAATTGTGAAAAATTGGTTTTCTGCCACTGGACCGATCCACCCAAATTTGGATCGGTCCATCTTGTCTTTGGTGATGTTTGTTGTAGTCCTGATTCTTCCTGGAGTGGTCCAAGGCCCTTTAGACCGATCCAATTTTCCAGATTTTGTTCATCTTCTTTACTTATAAGCTGCATCAGACTCTACATCCAACAATTTTCCACTTGGAGACTGATGCTTTTTCCATTGTTTAGCTTTTGTACATGTGATAAGACCTCTTCCTTTTCGTGAATTTCTTACGGTTCTTTTTCTTTATCTTTACTTATGAAGATCAACTGAAGCTTTGCATAGCTCCAACATTTGTACTGTCACCACCTTGGTAAGCATGTCTACTGGGTTTTCTCCGTATGGATCTTTTTCAACTTTAACACCTGTTTCTCTAGGAGAGATCTAATGAAGTGATACATTCTATCAATATGCTTGGTCCTTGCATGAAAGGCTGAATTCCTTGCAAGATGAATGACGCTTTGGTTGTCACTGAATAGCTTGCTATTCTCTTGCTTCTTACCCAACTCCTCCATTAGGTTTTTCAATCAAATTAATTTCTTACTAGCCTCCATTGCTACAATGTCTTCTCAACTCGGGAACCCAAACATTCTATCCTTGGTCTCTTCCACCTATCAACCTTCATTCCATTGTTGGTTGCCATGCAATAGAGAGAAGGGAACTCACCTATTAGAGAGGAGCTACCACACCAAATAACCTATCAAAACTACACTTTGTCACGTTTCATTACCTCAAAATAAAAGATCATTAGTTACTTTGAGTAATCCTCTCCAACCACTCATTCCATAGGTAGAGGTTACCAGTAGGGTATGCCATTCATGATTTCTTAGTACCATGTTTACTTGATGTAGTCCTTCTCCATAAGCTATTTTGCGTAGTCTCAAACCTTTATTACCACTGCCATAATAATGCATGGTTCATCTTGTGAAGAGACCTTAGAGCTGAGCCCTCATCCTCCTTCGATAGCAAAAGCTTCCAGTGTACTCCTTGGGGGCAAGGATCACACCGATAAAATCAATCTTGCACTGTACTACCTTTCAGTTTCTTCAAAACTCTAATGAAGGTGGTCAAAAGATTGGAAAGAATTCAAAGAAACTTTCTAGGGGAACCTGGGATACTAAGAAAGATCATTTCATTTATTTGAAAAACCATGTTAAGGTCAAAGGAGAATGAATGATCAAGCTTAGAGTGTGTACAAGTGAGGACTTGAGAATTCTTGGCTAAGTGGCTATGGAGATTCTGGAAAGAATCCCATAGCATTCAGCATGCAGTCCTCCAAGAAAATTAAAGGATGCATTCTAACAGGTGGGATTCTTGCAATTCTAAACTGATGGAAAAGTAGCAGTCGATTCTCCTCAATTCTTCCTTTCATTACTTATTGACATCAGCAAGGGGGATATGATTAGATTTTAAGAAGACATGTGGTGGGGTGATAGGTCTCTTTTTTCAAGTTTGCCTGGTCTCTTCTCCTTTTCTTATCACAAGGGAAAGTAAATATTTAATTGTATGTCTGGCTCTCAAACAAGTCTGCTATGGAACTTAGGATTTTGTAGGGGTTTGAAGGAGGTGGAGATGGGGGAGGTTTCTTCCCTTGATCACCTTCAAGTTGGGTTTTTTCTCCCTCAAGGATCATGATAGCCAGGAACTCTGTCAGAGCAGAGACCAAAGAGTTCTTTTTGGTTTCATTTGGCACATTCTCCTGGGATCTAGGTTTAATGGTGAGGGGAACTCAGCCACTGTTAGTGGGTGGTTCACTTCCACTAGGGGAACTCTTGGAGGCTTTCCCACCTCAATAGGGAGTTTATCCTTAACATTTGAATTGAACATCTTGTTCCATTGGATGCCAAGTTCAGCAAACTCCATTGCAGATGACCTAGCAAAGCAAAGGTTGGGAGGACCTTGATGTATATCAGGGCATTCCTACACAATGTCCTTTTTTTTTGTATAATACAATGTATTAATATTGTGGTTGATATTCTTGCACTTCTGATTGGGCCTGCTCCTTATTGTACTTTGGTTACTCATGAAAAAAGAAAAAAGAAAAAAGAAATTGTGTCATCATTTGGGCCATCCCAAAGGAAGTCTGTCTCCAATTTATGTAATCTCTCAACCATGAAACCAGGAATACTGAACAGAGATAGAAAATACCTAAAAAGATGTTATTAACTTATAATTGCTATATTGCTCATATTAATAAGTTTAGGTCTATATTATCTAAGATTTCTAAATCTATTTCTTTAATGGTTGTAAAAATATGTAGTAATTTAGAGAGTGCTTTGACAGTTTAAATGGGATTTCTATTTCAAGAAATCTAAATGACTTGGAAGTCTATAGCCACTTGTACTTAACAGAATTTTGAAAAATATACAAATAGTCATATCCTTAGGTAATCTTTAAGTTTGTGGGATAGCCTTAGCATCTTCATAAAATCAAACTTCTAAACTGGAAAACCATAAAAAGACAGCAAAAAATATTACTTTTGCAGTTATATTTGCGGTAGTCAGACAAATTTGTAGGCATATTAAGGAACAAAAGGTCATGGAAAAATAAAATATTAAAAAGAATCATAATGGATTTGGTAATATAGTAAGTAGTATGGATTTTTTTTTTTTGATAAGAGAAAATTCATTAATCAAGAAGACAAGATATCCCCGAAAATCCAACAAGCACAGATCTTACACGATGGGGTTATCTCTAATAATATAGTAAATAATATGGATTTTTTCTTCACATATATAATACTACAGCTGTAATCGATGAAAGAATCATAATGGATTCATTGATAAAGTAAGTAGTATGAATTTTTTTCTTACATATATAATATTATAGTTGTAATCGATGACTCTACCACCATACTAGCTTAATAGTTGTAACTGAAGAATTGGTTTGATGGATTTACACGCTACTTATATTTATAATTTCTTTATTTAATTTCCAAAGCAGGTTTACAGGTTTTTTCTTTGTTTGTTTCTTTTTTTTTTGGTAGAGACAGGTCTTTTCGTTTGATGATGCATATATTCTCCATAAAAGAAACGGTCTTATTTTACCATTCCATCCTTGTTTCTCAGGCAGATCTTACATACCCTTGGTGGTAACATGTACTGCTCAGACAGTGGTAGCAACCAATTTGACTCCAGGAACGCCTGTGAGGCCTACAAGTATATTAGTTGTTGGGGCTACTGGAACTCTTGGAAGACAGATTGTGAGGCGCGCTTTGGATGAAGGCTATGATGTAAGATGCCTTGTAAGGCCTCGGCCAGCTCCTGCTGACTTCCTTCGTGATTGGGGTGCAACAGTTGTCAATGTAGGTTTCAAAATTCAAAATTGCAAATGCTTTTGATTTTACACCAGGAATATAAATTTGTAACATGGTCAGTAATATTTATTGTGTTTCTTATTTATCAGTAATAAATAAAAAACTATATGCTTCACCATAATGTTCTTATGTCATTGGGCCCTAGGTAATGAGCTAGTGTATAACTGCCTTTGCAAATTTGAAAGGTTCCCATTGTTAATTGCTTACAGTGAAAATGCAGTCTTGGTACAACCTTAATGGTACTGTGTCCCTTTAGGGTGTCAATGGGTACTGGAATACCTGATAAGCTGGCATTTCCAACTTGATTAAAGTGGGTCCAGGCGCAATCTTCTGGAATCGATTAACAGTCGGGTTAGGTTTGGATACCCTTGTATTGAGATTGTCTTTTTATTACTTGAATTGAACACCCTGTGCAGGATTGTGTCCATCTTTTAAACTCATTCACTAATTGGGTGAGACCTGGGATTTCCTGAACCTGACTCTCAAAACCCCTTGGGGTGCTTTTGTTAAGAAATCTGCTAATTCGAGCAGCTGATTTCTTTGAATCTGATTTAGCCAGAGTCTGAAATTGGTAGGTGGGTGATCTGAATTGGCTGATTCCAACTCCCTATCAGTTAATGTTTCTTTCTTCTTGCTGAGAATCTTTACAAGTCCCTTAGAACCAATGACTACTGAATTTTGTGAGTTTTGTATTGGAGATTAGCAGAAGTTTCTAGTTCGTTTGGTTACGTCATGATAATTTGTTTGAATCTACCGAGATTCTTGAAATTTGTACCATGCTTTCAGAATCTCTTGATGAAATTTTATAGTCTTGTATCTTTCTTTTGTTTTTACAGTTTAGGATACAAATCTGATGTTTCCTTCCAAACAATTTCAATTTTTCTTTCAGTTTTGACTAGTATTTAGAAGCTGATAGGAATTAATTTTCCAGTGCTTAGTTATTTTGACATGTGAATTTGTTTGGATCTTATGGTTATTGGCGTATTGTAGAGGTACAAATTTCATAACTCTATTCCTCTTCTTGATCATTTTTTCATCATATAATTTTGATATATTTCCCTTTTATAAGATAGTCTGTTTGAAGTTGAGCAATTAGAGAAGATTAGATCTCCTATTTTTTTCCTTTTAAGATTGAGTTTACTTAGACTAGAAATCTCAGGATTTGATAAAGCATCCCTCCCCCCTCCCACTTCTTTTGATAGGTAAGGGGAAGAGCTGTTCAAGTTGTAACAATTTTGATTAAGCATGCTATTTATTAGGATAGCTTGAAGAAGGCCATAAATAAAGGTCTCAAGAATATTTTTTTCTTTGGTAAATGGGTCTCAGGCATATAGTTTGGGTATTTCAGGAGAATTATCTGGTGCAGGTTTGTAGAGGTTGGACTGCTTGAAGTGGTCATATTTATAACATTTTTGTATTGTTCCTTGTATTCTTTTTTGTTCTTATCCAAGTTACCTGGATATGGAAAGGACCCACTGTTGATATGTCATGGTATGGAATTTGCACTGAAAGTTGAACTAGAAGATGTGGAGAACATGGTACTCATCTTGAAGTATCCGAAAAATTAAATTCTTATTTTGCAGGTTTGTATCAAATGGTGTTATAGCCCTTTCCAGAGCTCAAGGTTATGGGCTTCATGGGGACTAAAAGAGTGCAGACAACAAAAATTTGGAAGAAATGCCTTTAGTCTTAATGACTATTCAAAATCACATTACACTAACTCAAGATTTTGAGTACTTAAAGATTCGATGACCATTTTGTGATTAAATTGTGGAGTTGAGGGTTCCTGCAATCATTTCTTCACAGTCCAACTTTAAAGAAAAAGGTATAAAGAGAGGTCAAATGATATACTTTCATTTAGCTTGTGACAATATTGGTGCTTGGGATATTATTACCTGATAAGGGTAAAATTGGTTTTGGATTTTCAATGATTTGATTTTGGGTGTGTTTAGAGAAGATTGATGGAAGAAATATCCGGTGCAAATAATTGATCCTCTTGAACTGTTCATACTAGCAAAGTTTTTTTTTTTGTTTTTTTGTGCTTTTCATTATGTTTATAGTTTGCAGGTTCCTGTCAGAAGTCTTGTAGGGTGTAATAATAGCCTTTCATAATTTATTTGTGACTTTTTAAATTTACTTTGGAGTGAATGGAGCAGTAGCATTCTTTGACATGGGCATGTGTACTAAAGTTTTATGTTATTTGATCAGGCAGATTTAAGCAAACCAGAGACAATACCTGCGACACTGGTTGGCATTCATACAGTGATTGATTGTGCTACAGGACGTCCAGAAGAGCCCATAAAAACGGTAAACATCATCTGGAAGTTTGATCAGTTTTTGTTGATTCATTTTTGCAGATGAACATCCAGGTATGAAATGGCTATGGTTTATAATTTTGACAGCTGTAAGACTTTCATAAACGACTCTTGGAAGGGTAAGTGGAGTGGGTGAATATGTTTTTTCTATTAATATTCACTTGTGCTATAGTTCTAAGCTCCTCAGGGTAGATGGTATCTTTTTTGCTAATTGCTACATAATATCTCCTCTCATGGAAGTACAACAGACATCTTTATTGAACCTTTCTTTGCTTTATGAAGTACAACAAACACAAACAATTCTTCTGATGCCTCTATCTTCCAGCAGACCAATGACAAACGTGGCTGGACCTGTTTTTGCTTTAAAAGTATTGATGGAATTCAGAATATAATCCCATTTGTGTATCAGTCAATTTTAGTCTTATCATGGTCATATTTCCATTTTTGTGTCAGCACTTTTTGACCATGATTGTGATTTATGTGAAATGGAAGATAATTTCAAGGGAATTAACCATTATAGAATAGTAATAATTATAATAATTTTGAATTTTGAATTTTGATTTTAAGTGCTAAGGATAATATCATTTTTTTATATTACCTTTATTGTTGAAGTCTAGAAATTGACGAAAATTGAAAACTACAATAAAAAGCACTAATATCTCCTCTCATGGAAGTCTAGACTGAAACATTTTTGTTATCCCAGAGAAGAAGATATTGAATTTGGTTGTTAATAACTGAAATTTCAATCATGCCATTTATTTTGTGTTTGGCTGTTGGCTGATTTCTTTTCTTGATATTTATTGTCATGCATGTAGACTTACCCCCCCCCCCAGCAGCTCTAAAATTGTGTGCAGCCACTTAATAAGGTGGTGATTAGTTGGGGAGAAGGCAAGAGTTTGGGTCCGTGGCTCTTGTTGTGTACCATTCATGAAATTTGGAAGTTGGTTCATAAGATGAACATCTCATTCTCTCATGTTCCAAGACATCTAAATGAAATCACTGGTGATCTAGCAAAAAGGCGAGTAGGTTTATCATCTATCTATAAAGGATTCCACCTGGAGCTTGATGTGGTAACGCATTCCATGTGGAGCTTGATGCTTCAAAGATTTTGAGTTAGTTATTGCAGCTCATGGAGAGAAGTAGTTGGCATCCCAGAGGAAAACTCATTTGGTTTGCGGTGCCTTTCGCCATTTGCTGGAGTCTTTGGTTGGAGAGAAACAGGCACATTTTTGAAGGATTGTCTATGGATGTCCGCAAGATTGGTGACAATATATGGTCCTTGCTGCACTCTTGGTCCTCAGTCCCCCCTCTATTTACCAATGTAAAATTTCATGATTGGGTTTTCAAGTGGGACTCCTTGTTTTTGGGGGTGTAGGAACTCTTGCCTTTTCGTGTCTTTTTTGGTAGTCTTGCTTGCTGCTTGTACACCTCGTGCTTGTAGTCTGCTTGTTCTCTTGTCAATGAACTTCCTTTTCTATAAAAAAAAAAAGGATATTCTATTCCTTCTTCTTTTATGTAACTACTTATCAAAAATAAATCTTTTAATGCATATACTGTTTTGTCACTGTAAAGGCTGCTTTATTCTTTAACAAATTTTGTTTTAAAACATAAAAAAAGTTACATAATTTTAGACTTTAGTTAAGTTGCTTGGTTTACTAATGACATCATTGAGGCAATCAGCCAGGCTGGATTTTTAACTAGCTCATATGCTCATATTCATCCCTACATCCTATCATGGGACACTTTAATAGAACCCCCTTAACCAATTGAAGTAGGATATTGTGAAAAACAATTTTCCTACACTTAATCAATTAGAATAAGCCATAAATAATGAGTAAAAAATGATTCTTGAAATTTAAAGAATGCTAAAAATTTGAAAGAAAGTAATCAAGAAACCAAATCTTTAAAGAGATCAATCAAGAATCAAGAAAACTAATGATGAAATTATCAAAGAAAAGCAAAAATTCAAGAAGAATTGAAGAAGGGGTGAAGGCATTAGAAGAATACTCAAAATCTGCCCAAAATTCAAGAAAATGGGGTTTTCAAATTTGAAACCTGAAAAAAATGGAGACACCAAGGGACATGCATCCACCCCCCTTATTTAGGTAGTAGTTTTTGTTTTTTTTTTTTTTTTGTTTTTTTTAAAATAATAATAAAAAAAGAGAATGGTCTAGGGGTGTACAGTTAGTATGGGATGGGTTTAGGGTTCAAGAATGGTGGTTTTTCAAGAAAACCTAAGAGTCTAGGGTTAGAAATTAAGGATTTTTGTATGGATGGGTGTGTTAGGTTATGGATGTTAAACCTACAAGGAATTAGGTTTTTATGGGAAGATGATAGAGTAATTAGAAAAAGAAGGTTTGCTGGAAAATTTTCTGTAACACAGAAAAGTGTAAGAAGGTGAAGAACAAAGGGAAAAAGATGGAGAAAGTGATGGGTGATGAGTATGAACAAAGAGAGTTAAAAGAAGAAGGTAAAGTAAGGATATTTAAGTAGAGAATAGAAAATTCTCTCTAGAAGAAACAAGAAGAAAGTGAAGAGAAGAAAGAAAAGATTAGAGAAGAGAAAAGAAAGAGATAAAGATTAAGAGAGAAGAGAAAAAAAACTCACCTTGTATGAGAGGTTTTGGAAGAAAACCCAAGCTCCACTGTAAGCAAAAACAATTTACTTCTTTAATCTCAATTGGCTAGTCGTACAAGAGGCCTTTAAGGCTTATTTATAAAAATAAAAATAAAAAACTGAATATTAAACAAAATACCTCCTAAATGGACAGCCTAAAAAACCCATAAAAATTATTGAAAAATCTGAAAAAAGTCCCATAACACTCCTAATAAATTCTAAACTCCCTATTAACTTTCTAATTTGGCTCTAATGGCCTTATTACATCAAAAACTACTAA
>JAOXJP010091479.1:0-14663 GCA_025762735.1 Platanus orientalis | reverse complement strand
TTATTTGATATTCAAATACAAATGGATTGAGAATTGCAAATGATAGACATGTGTGTAGGTGCCAACCTAGTTGGGATGTACACATTTTATAGTGATGCAATGTATAGATGTCAAATAAATTTATTCCGATCAATAAAAGTTAATCAATGTTTTTTAAGTATCTTTAATAGTTCAATTTGATAATTTGTGTTTTGTAAAATATAATATAATTATAATTTTTTATTAAATTTCATAAACCCATTTGAGATCCGCTAAAAGCCCATTAGGTAGTCCATTAGACTCAGTCTGCGAAAGGCCCATTAGACCCAACCCGCTAAAGGCTCACTAAAAACAGAATGAGAAGCCCATTAATGGCTCAGCTTGACCCGCTAAAGTCCCAATGGGTATTGCCCATGGGCCGGGCCATGTTTCTCCCTTCGGCCTAACCCATTGACTGGTCAATGGCCCACTAGGTCCATGGGCCGATCAAACATGGCCCGACCTGGCTCGTTGCCGACCCTTATGTGTTTGGGGTTCAAAAAAGTCTTAAGATGAAAAAGTAGGTGATGAAAAGAGAGACTAAATTCAAAAACCCATCATGTGCCAATCAATGGCATGTTTATAGAGGCCTGTGTCAATACAGACGACAATCATTCTCCAAATAGGTAAAGAGACACCAAATTCAAAAACACATCATGTGTCAATCAATGGCACACCTACATAGGCCGTCATTCTCCTTCAAATCATAGACAAATATCACCCCGCATGATAAAGGGAGTTTAGGTTGATACACGAGTCGATGTGTCAATCAATGGCATGCCTACATAGGCCGTCATTCTCCTTCAAATCATAGACAAATATCACCCCGGCTGATAAAGGGCGTTAAGGTCGATACACGAGTCAAATGGGGGTATTATAGCAAATACACAGTACATGGATACTGTATGTAGATTAATTAACCCTTCGTCATACATTGTGTCGCATCATGAGTATAGACTGGCGTGGTATTCCAGTCAAATTGAATATGATGTGAACCCCCTAGGATTCTCTTCACTGTTAAAAGTTCAGATATTATTTAGAATATTTCAAATGGTTTGACATGTGGCAAAATAATAAACAAAATTGAAAATTTGTAGTTTAGTTGTGATTGCACGTCTAAGATGTTAAAGCTACTTATAAATTCAGCCACATGAAAAAACGGTGACAAAGGAATATATACTGGCTTATAGAAGAAGAAATATCAACCACCCCCAACTAAAAATCCCAGTCACAAAGCAAGTAAGAAAAATAAAAAAAATTTTCAAATGTAAAAACGTAATAAATGACAAATTCTATAAAAAGATCCCCATTAATAAATCACAAATTCTATAAAAAGATCCCCATTAATAAATGACAAATTCTATAAAAAGATCCCCACTTTCTACCAAAGTTTTACATTAACGTCACAAGTCTTCGAAACGATTTTCGAGTTCACCGTTAACTTATCCACCCTGATATCGCAATGAACCTTAACGGTAAAGGTCCATGTCTTAATGGAGCCAACCTCAATCCTAGCAGGGACCCTCAATTTCAACACTAACGGAATATTCCCCGACTTCTGTTCGTCCATTAACGCATTATGTGCCTCAGTCGTTAACCGAATGCCCGATCCCGTTAACGCCGTCTGAAATGACGTCACGTTGTTGGTCGGCTGGTAGAACGCCGGCAGAACTCCGGTACACAACTCGGTATCGGAGTGAGAAATCGAGACCGAGCTCTTTTTCTCATAGTGGATACCGATCTTCTTGTTGGGGTTCCGGGCTTTGACGGTGACGTCAAATTGCGGCGAAACTGTCAGGTCTGATAAGGTCAGATTGATGCCTTTGATGGAGAGATTCTCGACTGAATATGTGGGGGCTTTTGGCCGGACAATGACATAGAAAACGCCGGCGGCGATAACGGCAAGGATGATGAGGAGAATAATGAGACTGAGAATCCAACAGAGACAACAGCAGCATGGATTCCGGCGAGATCTGTAGTGGCCGTATTTTTTATATCGGTGACCGTTCTCCGAGGGTGGAACGCGGTAGATTTGGTCTTTCGTGATCTGGACAACGTAAGTTCCCGGAGGAGGAACGGGTTTCTCCGGCAGTGGCTGAGCAGGCTTCGTCGGAACTTGGTTCGGTGAGTCTCCGGGATGAACTCTGTCCGTCATCTTCGCGATCTGTAATCAGAGTCCAAAAAATGAGTTTTTCAAATCTAAATTAGAGGTTTCTAATCCGACGATTTAAAGAAATCAGAAAAGACGTGAGAAGAACTAGTTAAGAGTGACAGCTAAGTAGAAAAGACTTCAACAGGTAATGCTAACGTAAGCAAAGGCGACAATCGCGCAGGAATTAAACTGCCCCGCTTTGGTCCGTCTTTTTGTGACTGGGGACGGACGGGGGAGATAGAAGAAGTAGAAAGAGCAAAAAAGCGTGTAAGAATGAGCGCATGTTAGAAATTTCAGCGTCTAATGATGTAGATCGGAAACAATATCGGGCTTGAATTTCTTGATAAGCGCATGTTAGATTTCAACATTCTCTAGTTAATTCAGGAATCACAGAGGAATTAAAATGAAAAAACTCACGGGCAGAGATGATTCAGATTGGGGAAAAATAAAAATTCTTTAAAATATCTTTGAAACCTAATTTCTGCAGTTGAAACAGCAGATAAGGCCATTTATATTCGAGAAAGTGTTGAGCTCGATGGCCAATACCGAAACGAAAAAACAAGAAGAAGGGAGTTAAGAAGGATTGCGTATAGATTTTTGTTTGGAAATAATGTCCCAAGTAGAGTAATAAATCTATAAAACTTCGTAAAACTGTCACTGAAACAAGTAGTATCAATCTGAAGAAAGAGAAACAAATTAACGAAACAGAATACGAACCTGAAATCAACAAGACTTGGGGTTGAAACAGGATCTCTATCTCTTCTTCTTGCAAGAACAAAAGGAGCTGAAAGAACAAATCGACAGAACCAAACTGAAGAAACTCTCTCTATTTAAATCCGAATGTCTGCCTGTTTTCTCTCTGTATTGAAGTTTTCTTTGGCTATGTAAGAGTTTGCGAGAACCAGAAGTGCAAGAGTTGTTGAGGACAAATCGCAGAGAGCAGGAATAAATATATATATATATATATATACTGTAAATCTAGAAAAGAATAAATGGGTTACAGAGCATTCTTTGTTGTCGAGTAACACTATAGGAGGCGAACACGACAAGAAACTTCTTAAAACACACCCAACGTTACGACCCTTTTTATTGCGTTTTTCTATTTTAGTAATTTCACTTCTTTTACATATATATTCTACAAAGTAAAATTCCATTATTATTATTTTGATAAATTTAAGTAAATTCCTGGTTGTGGAATGGTTATTTAATAAAATAATTAATACTTATGGCCAACAAAGATTATTGTCCCGGTAACATGTTTTAATGAACTTTTAACTTCGGTGGTCCCAAGCTAAAAACCTTTGATAAGCAAAATAAATAGGAAAACAAAGCTGTTCACCAGCTTTAGAACCACGTGTTACTACCGTAACCAGGGATTGCTTAAGCTACACTACACTGCTTACTGCCTGCTGGAGGGAGTGTGGGGCCAACTGTTTGTTATATTCTTGATACGATATGATGACTTTAGAAACGCGGATACGTGTGGGGCCCACGCGGTCAAATTGGGGGGGTTTGGTTGCCTATCCTATTCGTGAAGGCACGCCCCGGGCTTGTGTGAGCTGAGCGTGGCCGTTACTCTTTTGCGGCAACCGTGTTTGTTTGTTTGTTTGTTTGGACTTTGGAGGCATCCAAGATTAGGAGGGTAGGGTCACTGATTGCATGATCATCCGCGTTCATCCTCATCGTTTCCCTTCCCTTGGCCAGACTTTTCAAGGGTTTCCTATCATCTCCGGTCCAACCGGATAGAATCGTTCTTATGCTTAAACATGGGTATTTTGGTATATTCATATGGAATTTCATATATTGTTTTTATTACAATATCCTCATTTAACCTCTGTGTATCGTATCCACCCACTCGGGATCCTCTGTAGTCATCATCACTATGAGCTGCACCTACCAGATATTTGAATTTATCACCATTTTTTGGGTGCCTTTGTTGTAATTTAGGTATATGTTTAGACGCTTTTAACCCTATAAATGCCACATGTCAATCTATGGTGATCGTTATGGACTTTTGTTTATATATATATATATATATATATATATATATATATATATATATATAAGATCCTGACTTGGTTGTTGATACAGTTGTGGTATACCTTTATTTGACTGGAGATGGTTCAAACTGAATGTTGAACCAATTTGGTACTGGGTTACTGAGGAGGTTATTGAAAATTAAATTTCATTAATCTGATTTCGTGAAAGAGAAGGGAAGAGAGATGAAAGTCTATGGGGGATTTGTTCGTCTTTACCTACTAACATTACCCACTGATGAGCGTTAAGAAACAACTTCTGTTATTACTTAACACAAATGCGTGGATTTGATCGACATGGGCCTTTAGCCTGAAAATCACAAGGATCAGTTGGTCCAGATATATTTAAGTCGAACCGAATGGTTAGAATTACTCCCTAAGGTAGGAATAATATCAGGGGCTGACGCATCAGTGCCAAAAAGTGAAAAATATCCCAAAAAAATGTAAGTCATTTTTTCAAAGTTGATGTGTTGGCCCCTGATGTCAGACCTATCTTAGAGTGACTTTAGTTGGTCCTACCAAATCCGAGGAGAATTACTTTTTACTAACAAATACACTTACACTTAAGTGGTCTTGGTGGATAGGTTTCCTCCATAAGTTTCCTTATCAGCACATCTCAATAAAGACATCCATGTATTGTTCTAAAAGCGCAACAGTTTGTCACATCATCCTCTTCTCTTCTCACGTGCAAGTCAATACAATAATCTTTGGTCACGTTCCACTACTAAAAAGCCATATTTTCTTTGATTTTTTTTTTAATTTTAAATATCTAAACATCTACCTAGAGGTGTCAACTAGGGGTGTGCATGAGCCAGGCCAAGGGAGGCCCAGGGCTCAGCCAAGGGAGGCCTAGGGCTCAGCCCGTCATAGTAATTTCTGGCGCCCAAATATTTTTAGAAACTTTAGATCTAAGTCCGGCCCTAGTTATTTTATTGGGCTTTGTGTTGGGCTTGGGCCAGCCTACATCCCATTAATTTTTCAAAAACATAAATTTTGATGTCTCTTTTTTGATACCTACTTTTTCATCTCAACTCTTTTTTGGACATTTTTAACCTTCAATACAACCCATGTCAGCTTATAATTTATCATATACACTAAAGACACTTTTTCATCATAGAACATTTTCTTATATATATATATATATATATATATATAAAAGTTCAGGTTTCGGGCTTCAGGCTGGGCCTCGGTCTAGGCTGAAGTAAGCCCAAACCCAGCCCTAATAAAGTTCGGGCCTTCAACTCAAGCCCATACCCTTATCGGGCCTAACTTGGGCCAGGTTTTCCAGCTACATTTTGGGGCTGGGCCAGGCCATGCTTGGGCTGGCCCGAGCCCATGTTCAGCCTTAGTGTCAACAAGCCAAGTTTTAGTTCAGCTCAGCTTTGGGCTTGTCACATGAAAGCAAAGCTTAGGCTCATAAAAAAAAAAGAGAAGGCCCAACAGTCTAATGAGCTAGTAGCCTAACTTGTCTTCTTTGAGCATTGTATGGACAATAATCTTGTATCTTTGGAGTGTTGACACTTATCCTATAGAATGGTAATAGAACCAGCCAACATACTTTTTATCACTTTCTCACAATTCAAATGACATGTATCTAGCACACCAAAGAAATTGGAGTACAATCCCCCTCAAGGACACTCCTAGACAATTAACATGGGAGAACTAGGTGTGAATCCATAGAACGTACACACGTGTGCATAGAGACCTCACAAGAATACATCTACACCCACAAGGAGATTTGTTTACCCTATTCTAGAAATAACCAACAAAATGTTGATACATAGAGCCTACTAAGTTAAAAAACGATCAATAGTTTGGTGACATGTGAAACAATGAAGGCATGAAGAGAAAGAGTGTATATTGTGATAATTTGTTAACACGTGTTTCGATTATTATGATCAAAAGTATGGGTTCCGAATGTGAAATGACAATTGACTAAAGAACAAAGAAAGAGGAACACAATACACCTCGCTTCCACAACCAGCAACCAAAGCGGAGATGTGAAAGAAGTTTCTATTAACATGAATAAAGAAAATTAACAGAGCAACGATGTGAAGAAGAAAGGGGAAGAGTGGTGATGTGAATAGGGAATATGTAACTGATTGAGGCAATATAGATTTCACACGAATAGGTGAAAAGAATGAGCCTTCAATCATCAAACATATCTACTTTTATCTTATGAGTAGGAATAATTTAATCAATAATATATTTTTATTAGCTCTATAATTGTAATTAGTAGCTTGTAACAGATCAAGTTGTACTTGAAGAACTTACTATCGAGAAAAAAAAGGGGCTCCAATTGTACCAAGTAAGGCATTTATCATGTAATTTATTTTATTAAATTACAGGGAAATGAATCAATTTGTTATTTGTCTCTTTCCTTTCGAGACTAGTTATGAAGTCCTTTTAATTGAGGCATTTACGAACCTATCTTATTAAGATAAATAGAGGAAAAATTTATCCCACCATCAACAAGATTCAATCAAATGCAAGAGAACTGGATGTGAATCTACAGAATCTGCCATACTTATTATATTTCAACAATATATATCTCTTTATTCGGATGGGAGATGATTCCAACACATGTTGGTGATCCTATGCTCTATCCTTTATTCTTGGGTTGGGATCATACTATTCTTCACTCACCATCCTCTAATGACCTTAAAGTCTTGCCTATCATCTTGCTTGCACTGCTGTGCAACACATATCCCCAAAAATTTAAATTTTGGTAGCGTTTTTTACTTTTTGGGGATATATTTTGCTGGGCTACACAATCAGGACTATAGGCTAGACCTTTAAAGTCAGGAGAGAATTTGAGCAAGTTTAGACTAGAGGGATTCTCAAAGCAAGTTTAACGCCTTGCTGGAAAGGGTGTTTGTGGCAATAGACATGAAATATTTCAATTATCAAAAGTCCTGCGTATGTAATGAAAATTGGAGTCAGGATCGGCTAAAATTTGTTTTTCAGCAAAAATGCTGAAAAACCAATCCTAAGATGACATGTATTATGTGTCATGTTGGGATTGGTTTCCCCGCATTATTTTTGCTGAAAAAGCTGGACTCTGGTAATTGGTTATGTATTTGTCACATCATCCATCCACATGGAAACAAATAGGGTTCACCAAGGCCTGTTGGGTTGCCATGAAAAGGTTTTCTCACGATGAAATTTTCTTGAAAAATCATTTCTAAGCTGTCTGATTGCCATGAAAAATTGGTTTTCTCATGATTCTTTCTTTCATTTTTATTTATTTATTTTTCTTTTCTTTTTTATACAATTCAAGGCAACCAGACTAGGCCTTGAGAAAAGTTCAGATCTTCTACGTAAGCCTTTGCAAGATGCGAATAAAAGTCCTAACAAGGCTATACGACGGTATTTTGGTCATTACATACAGCAGCATAACCTTAGAACAATCCCACTATTCATGCAAAATTACCAAAGTAGCTCTTGTAAGTAGATACTAAGAATCCTTGTCGGTAGTAAAGAAAGCCTGTGAAAATGAGGATGGACATTTTTCATCGTAAAGTTTTGGACATGTTTATGAAAATCTTCTTCTAAGTTGTAATACCTAAGATTTAGAATTCACGTTTTTAACCTTTAAAATAGAAAAAGGCAGAAACATCATATAAATAAAATTGTAAATAAACAAATTAAAATTTTTTTTTAGTAGTAGTCAAACCCTAAAGCAAAGAGACGCCTAAACAAAGACAAAACTAATATAATGAGAAGAGAAGGGTGAGCTTCCCATCTTTTGATGCCTATGGTTGTTGCTTTTGCATATTCTTTGTCGAAGGGGGTTGCTTCTTCCTTCAGCAAATACACAAACTTTCAACTTTGCCGCTTGATGAACTCAATACACACCCGCGGTTCTGAAAACAGGATAGAGTCGATAGATCCAAAGGATAGTGAAAGGATCTACTTACATCCAAATTGTCTGTCCCCTGGTGTCCCCCCACACAAAAGGTGAGATGTACTGTATAAACAGTTTTCAAATTAAAAAGTAAAAATGCCCATAAAAAAAAAAAAAAAAAAGTGTTCAAATTAGTCTAGTCATCTACTCCCTACTTAAAAGAGGCACCAAATTTGGGTGTAATAGATCCTTATGGGCCGGACCGTACTCTGGATCAAGCCATTTTGATCAATTTTTTTTCTGGATCATCGCAAGCATATGCTTGAGAGAGTCCTCTCAATCAAGCAGAGAGAAGAGTGTGCCACACATCACTTTTTTTTTTTTTTTTTTTAAAACTAAAAATACAAATAAAAATTCTTAAAAAATATTTTCCTCCTTTACCAAATGGCCAAAATACCTTTTTTCTTTTTTCCTTTCATTCTATTTACCAACCGTGTCAGCTGAAAGGGTGTGACAGGGAAGAGATACCACGGAAGATTGGAGTTGCGGGACAGACTGTGAAGACCCAACCAATGTAATAATAAGATAGAATTCATGATGAAGCGGTATCGGACATAATCAACGGCAAAAACTCTGTTTTCAGGTTCTTCATTGCAAATTTACCAACAAAAAAAAAAGGTTCTTCATTGCAATTCTATGCCCGGAGGGATGGGTTATTAAAAGGATCTTGCCCTTCTCAATCTAAGGGTGGGGATAGTTGTGCGAATAGGGCTGAAGAGTCCAGGTCACATCCTTTGCCGAAATTAGAAATGGATGATGGTTCACAGTATGCTCTGAGACTGGTAAATGATGCTGGCCCTGCCAATCCTCGGAATTTTGATTGGAAAATGCAGACATTTGGATTTGTAAGCTTCTGGCTCGCTAAGAACGATGCAAGTAGACTTAAAGAAAAACACTAGTTCTGTTACTCCACTGTTGCTAGAGCTGCTAATGATTCCGTTCATACAGGAGACCGGCAGGATATGGTGCATGTAAAGCCCTGAAACCCACTCGGGTACTTGGATTCCGAGGTGTTAGATTTCAAATCATATAACACCTGTAAAAATAATGCAAACATTTGGTAGCGTAACTGTATAACTGGATCCACTAGAAAAAATTCTCAAACTCATACAACTTGATAGACCACAACAAAAATATCCATGTGTGCATAATCTTCCAAAATGATTCCATTTATATAAACATGCAATTCAATACAAAACGTATTCTTTATCCCATAGGCAGGATGTATAGAGCCAAAATATTACAAACTTTAACTACCTCTAGTCTATATGTGATTAGACTACAAACTACCATTAACTATTTGCGGTCCTAGCTGTAAACACGAGCTTTCAAGTTGTAGGTGTAACATCTTGTTTTTGCATTTAAAGGGGGAAAAAAAAAAAACTGTAATTTTATCTCAAAATGCTAAAATTTTCATTTCACATGTTTTAGACAAGCCATAAAGTGGTTTGGACACCCTTTAAATCGATTTAGAAGTATATAATCCAAGTTAAAACATGAATTTGTCACATTCTAATGCTATCATGAGAGTGCATTTGGGATAACCTCATGGACAACACATTGGAAATAACTTCATAGACATACCTATATCAATCCCAAGTAAATTAGAGTACAAACCATATATCATTGAAAATATATAGGAGTCTATTTTTCAATGCTTCAAAAGGTTCATAAAACGAAGTCTTTTAGAGAAAGTTATACCCATTTTATCCGTGTGTCTAATCGGCCAGGGAGATGTGAAAGAAACACATGGTGTTTGAGCTATAAAGTTCAAAAATCCCTGACCTGTGTGTCTGATCAGCCAGGGAGATGGGGCATGTACCTCGGAAAAACTCCTAACCAGTTACCAAACCCTTGACTAGTTAGGGTTGAGAAAATGCTGAAAAGTTAAAAATTTTACAAATTTGGTCATTTTTTGGATGTGATTTTCACTCATTGAACCCCCACACATGTAAGATCTCATCTAGAACGATTTAAAACCATACTAACACTTCATTTAGGTCATTTAGTCTCATTAGACAAAAGAGAGAAAATGATACATAGATTAATGAAGTTCTTAATCTAAAAGAGGGAGTTCTTCCCAATTAGGTAAGTTTCACTTTCAACTCTAAAAATTCGTTGGGTTAACTAATTTTCTTCATAGAAATTCATGTTTTATCTAATTAACACTACTTATATATCATTTTACAAATAATAGAAGCAAATGAAATGAACTTTTAGAAAGTTGTAACTTGAACAAGGAAGGAGGTTGAGATTTGGTGAGATTTCATACATGATGTGTTACTCCTTTGATTTCTTGTCTTTCTTTTCATTTGTAATATCTAGTTTGGATGAAATATTCATTTTCTCTTTATTTTGATTGTTTTTTTTTTATAAGTTTGGTAGGTTTCTTTCATCTAAACACTAGATCCATGGAGGATTAGTGAGTTCTCAAGTTATTGTTCTACTTCTTTTGTTTTTCTGCACTTTCTTCCATTTTTAGTTGCCATTTTAGGCGAGATGATGATTTTTCATTATTTCTTGCTAAATCTATGTGAGTTTGGTGATTCCACTTTTTCATGGAGTGATTCCTTCCATTGTGCTTTGGTAGAAGTCTTGCTTATATAAAATTTGGATTCTATGTGTGTATGGTTAAATCTACTATGATTTGAGCATGCTTTAATTAAGATTAAATCATTTTATTTTGCTATTATCATAGATTCATTGAAATCCTAAGTTTTTCTCTATGATTAAATGTAAGAAAGTTGGATTTTTATGAAATTCAAAGGGAAAAATAATTTCTACTTCATATGCTTGATATTTGCCTTAATTCCCAATACTTGAGATTTCTATTTGTATCATTATCGCCAGTTGGTGGTCTTTTCTTAATTTGTTTGGCTCCAAGCTTTGTTGCTTACTCTATTCCATAAGCTAATGGGTCATTAATGCTATTTTTATGCTTTCCACTTGATTATATCCACTTACACTTGATCCAATCAGATCCATATTAGTGTCATTGCATGAACATACTTTCCTTAGATCTTTTATACCACTAATGATTTGGGAAAGTTAGAAGAAGAATTCCAAGCACTTGGTTTTGGTGTGATTATAAGCCATTAATTTATGTTTGATTTTAAGTATGGACTTTACATGGTCCTACATATGATTTTTTTTCTATGTGGACATCTCTTGCATTGTATCATTTTGTAGGTACATTTACTCTATATATGCATGGATTTGGAGTACTATTTGCATTCGAGGCTTTGGTTTTGACTCAATCACTAGGACTCATTAATAGGTGAAGACGACACTAGTTGCCCCCTAATCCTTGATGCCTTTGGGATTTTTGTGGGTTGACCCTTGATGCTCTAAGGGATTTTTGTAGACTAACCCTTAACACCCTGAGGGATTTTTGCGGGCTATAGCGGTGTATTGACCCCTCTTGACCCAATCACCAAGACTCATTAATAAGTGAAGACGATGCTAGATGCCCACTAGTTTTGTATGAGATTTTAGTTTTGTTGGAGACCTTACTACATGGGTCATAGAGATTTTAGTTTTGTTGGAGACCCTACATAGGTTATATGATTTCAAAATTATAAAAGTCCCTATATGGGTTAATCCGTTGAATTTGACACAAGACATTTGGACGAGATTTGATTCATGAACCCTACATGGGTTAAGTTGATTTGATCCGAGGTGCATTTTCTTAGAAACCCTTTATAGGTTATGTGAGTTAGGAGAGCTGCATTGAGCTTCCATGATCATGCATCTGATTTTGATACCTATTAGCTAAGGCCGCTTACTTGAGAGGTGATAGGGCTTGCTTATGTATGAGTATTTTATGGTGAGAATTTGCATTGCATGTTGGACTTTCCTTATGAGTTACACCTTATCTGTTTCAGTTATGAACTTTTATTGATTTGGCTTTATTTTTTCTGTCACCTTTACTAGACTTTGATCACTATATAGCTATTTCGATTCATATATGTTATGCATGTCCCGATTTGGTATTAAGTCATACTTGTGCACATTCGATTTACTCCGTGAGACATTATGTATGTTCTCTCACGAGATTTATAGTTTACCCATGCTCTTACCACCCTTTCAGATAATGCACTATAGCCTGAGATCTTTTGTAGGTTCAGACCCATCGATGGCTCGTGGAGACGAGAATGACTTTTGATATATTTTCTCTCTATCCATTTTATTCCTAGCACACTTCATGTATGATACATAGTGTCAACACCCAAATTTTGACTCGGGTCATGTGATGGCATAAGGACAACATAACAGTTTTTAGACATCCAAACCTTAAGCACCCTTGGCTTAGGAAGAGCAAACCTAGACTCTAAGAGGTTAGGCATTCCCAAAGAAGTCTTTTCAGATGTTTCAGTCGCAAATGAATCAGTCAAAGTACTTTATTATAGTTCGAAAAACACCATTTCAGGACAAACCCTAATCTCTCTCAAAAGCATTAACAGGACTTTGAGGGTCCACATTTTATAACTCCATTCATGTCATCGATAAGTTTTCCACCTCTTGTAAGCCTTTTTTTTATTAAAGCATCACAGTTAGAAAAATTACCATTTTACCCTTTTGCCTTTTGACGCTTAATACTCACCATCTGTCATCCAGATTACTGAATCTCTCAGCCTACATAAGCCTTCTTGTCATGAAGCATCACAGACAAACAATTCATATTTTCACTTTTTTCAACCTGCGGGCAAAAAATTATCATTTTACCCTTTTTACTCAGAGAATGACCTCTAGACCCTCAAAGGACCCTTGGAGCCTCTCCCATGGTCCGAATGATGCAATTTTAAAACCTATGCACCCCTGAGTCTCTCTTCTTTGAAGGACTCATCACAGTGCAGACACTGCTCAAGAACGACAACAACCAATTTCTCAATCTATGATAACTTTGACAAAAAAATGACCCTTGCTAAAGCTCTCAAAAACTCATCTGATCTCCAAATCCAGAAATGTTAGTCGCTATATCTCGGCCTCAGCCTTAGCTTTAAATCTCCAGGTCTGAGAAAAGAGTTTTGAGGTCTCAAACCTCTGTGAAATCTTAAATCTTCCCTAGAAGGTTAAAAGTATGTTTTTCCACTTTTCACTCTTATGAAACCAGAATATTCTCTAGATCTCCAAATCAGGAACAATCAGTGCCCATTTCTTTAGAATCGCGAGGCCTTCAAAAAATTGTCTAAGGAACTAGGGCTTTCATGATATCTATCTGCCAAGATTCTCTCAAAAACTCTAAAATGCATGAAAAATCAGGTGCTCGAACGACTCTCGGGAGCGCACCTAGAATCAGAAATTCATATAGTTGGTGACTATACCACAGTAAATTCAGTGCTGTGAGACTATCATATCCATGCTAATTTGTAGAAAATCTAGGGTCCAAACAGTCATTTTTGCCCAAACCCGAGAAAAGCGCGTTTTGTCTGTATTTAGCATGGAAAGTGCCCTTAAAAGTTCCCCGGGACTTAGAATAAGGTAAAATCAGAGCCATTTTCTCAGAATCTTCCTTGTCCTTAATAAATCATTTCACAAACCCTTGATTTAGGACATGATTAGCCATTTAATTTCACCCAGCTCCAAGCAGCTATTGAAACTTGATTCGGTCAGGCGACTTTACTTTGAAAAACCCTCGACGACTACCCGGGAATCCAACGACTAATTTGTCAGCCTCTGTGGCTTTAAGACTCCTTAAACTTCAAATCATCTAAATATGGCCCGACATGGCATTTTACAGAAGAACCAACATCATCCCTTATACAAATTTGTTAAACCATTTGAAAAATGGTTTTTGATCTAATTTCCTGCTCGGGTACCGTAATCCTGTGCAGTTAGAGGCTGTGGATCACTTGGACCTGGGAGCATCTATCCCTAGGTCACCCTCTAATTAATTTGATCATCTTGCCCTTCTAGTTTACATCTGAGAGCTTTTTTAGCCAAAAAACCATGATTTGACCCCCTTGCCCTTTTTGTAATTTGATTCTGATTGGACCAGGATGACCGGAGCATTTGAGACTTTTGAAAATGACACTGACTAAGCTGACTTCTGACCACGGGAGCTCAAACAGAGTGACGGTAGCAATAGGGTTCAGAAAAATCAGAAATCAAGATATTATTCAAGATTAGCTAAAGTGAGATATTTTGCATTTAATGCATTATCATCTTTAGCTAATCCTTCATGCCTCTTGGATTAGAATCTTTGGATTCTCTCTCTCACCCTCAACCCTAGGATCCCCTAGATGGATTTCAAATCCCTATTGAGCTCCTTAAAACCCCCCATCAAGCATCCAAAGCTCCCCCATTTAGGTTTGCACCCAATTGGATTTTACCGAATAACATCTTTGATGGCACCTCTATTGCTTCCCCTATCCACCCTCATTAGCACACTTACCATCCAACCATCCATTAGATCAGCCCAAGCCTAATCTAATCTTTGAACCCTCCATGTCACCTATCCATGTCTCCCCTTCCAATTCAATCCCAACCCTTCACTAGGATTGAATCCTAGCCCTCCACCTCAATTAGGATAGGATCAATCCTAGCCCTT
>JAOXJP010091468.1:0-14663 GCA_025762735.1 Platanus orientalis | reverse complement strand
AGGTGACAAGGGTAGGCATATCAGCATCAACAAGTTAAATGCACCCCTCCCCCCCCCCCCAAAAAAAAAAAAGTGAAAATCACTTGTTGTCGTTGATGTGCCCGCCCCCCAACACGAGGCAAAGAGGAGCAGATACAATCCACTCTCTGAGATATCACACCTTTACCACTTCACTATGCGACATGGTACCTGATAAAGGGTATTTTAGTAAATAAACATAATGTGATGCCTGTACAAAAGGTATTTTAGTAAATATATATAATAATTATCTATTGTGTATTTACATAAGTATCCTTTGTCAAACTTTGTGTCCAATGTTTATTGACCCCAATCCTCTCACAAGTATTGGCGCATGGATTCCCTTCTGTTGCTTGTAACCTATTAAAGTCATGTTATCTAGCAGGTGGTACTACACCATTGAAGGGAAAAAGTGAATATAATTTTTGGAAAGATATTTTTATTTTTTTCCACCAATCATGTCATGCCACTTGTTAGACTGGACCTTAACAGATCATAAGCTGGTAGAAGATCCTTTTCAATTCTTGAGACTTCATGCAACTCACACCGAGAATTTCTTGTTGGCCTATGACTTGTTAAAGTCTTGTCTCACAGGTGGCCAGAGATGATTGGTGGGAAAAAGTGAATTGCATTTTTCAAAAATTATAATTCACTTTTTCCATCCAATAGTGTAATTTCACCTGTTAGACATGACCTTAACAGATCATAAGTGGCTTGAGAGAATCTGGTCTCAACTCACACATATCACTTTTTGAGAGTACATGTGGGTCACACAGCAGAGATTCTCATAGGCAAGATATATATATATAGGACGGAGTCCTTATCTTATTGGTAAGACATTGATTCAAGCGAGTACTTCGTGGAAACCATGAAGAAGATAGAGAGTTGCGCCATGGAGAACCAGCCTTCGTTGCTTTAATTTCCATAGAGACGCCTCTCGAGAATGACTTTAGAAGCCAAGAGTGTAACTGGAGCTCTTGCTAAGGGTTACGCCACGGTTAACCTCCTCGGGCCTCCTAACAACTGTTTAGAACCTTGAACAAGAAGCCACATTACTGTAACTTGCGTTATAAGTACTCAAAATTGTGTTCTGGTGAGAAGATGCCGATTTTCATTCATGCATGTAATTTTAGGTACCTCCATTGAGCTGGGATTTTCCATTGAGAGTGCCTGCCTGACGCTTCGGAGAACAAATGTGTTGTTCAAAAGAACATTGGAGTAGGTTACTCCGGTTTTTCACAGGTCAGCATGGTATGACTCTAAACTTACAATTCTCGGGGTGGTATGCAGCTCCAGCCTATTATATATGACTGTGAATCACTTGGAGAATAATATGGGAAGGTGAGTGCTTGTGCACCTGCAGACGGGGCAGAGCCGAGCTTTAGACGGGGCAGAGCCGAGCTTTACCCAGCTCAGCTCAAGCTCATCACAAAAGAATCAGCTCATAACGAGCATGAGATCTCATTTCATTAATGAATGAGGCAAGCTCAGTACGGTTCACCAAAGTTAAGCTAACTTCTTCAGACCCACGAACAAAACCTACTCCTAAAATCTAAAGATATGGGTGATTGAAACAAGCCCGACAGTCCTAAAATCTAAAGGCCAACAGCCCTAATCAGGCTCAGCTCTGCAAGTTTCAAACAAGGCTCAAGCTCAGCTTATAATGAGCCAAGCCCCAAACCAAGCTGAGCTAGCTCGGTTCATTGACAGCCCTACCCGCAAGTGTGCAAATACAGCAATAACAGGAGAGGCACAGAGACCATCACTAGGGTGCGTAATTTTGTTTGCAATGGAAAAGAGGAGCAAGCCCTTGTTTCTTCCGGAATCCTCACTCCTCTTGCCCCCCTTTCCATCTCTGTTTTTAAATTTGGTTTTGAATCATTCTTAAGGTGCCAAAACCATTCCTCAAAATGTTTCATTAGGAGCCAACCCCCGGTATAGTAGGTGCAGAATATTAGGTACAAATGAATTTCATGCATACGGTGCCTGGGTGCCGAAACATCAGTGCCAAAAAGTGATAAGCACCCCTCCCAAGGTGTCAATCACTTTTCGGTGCTGATGCATCAACCCCCTGGTGCCATTTGCACCTGTTTGCACGAAATTCATTTGTACCTAATCCCAACTGGTCTAGGGTGGCTGCAGCATTTCTCTTCCATATGGAAGTCTATGGTTCATTTCTCCTTCCAAGCAGCACACCATGGAAAATAGCCTGCTTTGGGTTTCGGTTTCCGGTTTGGGTTCTCTCCTGTAGGGGCCAGGGCCCACCTTGTGTGGGCAGGTTGTAATGATGTATGCCAGGGTGGCAAAGACCCCCAAAAAAAATGTTTCATTAGGACGGCTACTTCGTATGAACTCTTTATGTTCCGTTTCATTTGATGAAAGTATCCATCGGCTCAGACCTTGCAGGGAGGCAACCTACTGGAAGTGGTCTTTCGACAGCCACCTGCAATAGAAAAAGTTGTTGGGTGAACACCCCCAACTTGTTTTCAGCAATCAGAGCTTGCTGGTGCAGGAAAGAATGTTCCGCCCATTTGCAGTGGAGTGATTATTTAAAGAAGAAAAAGAATGGTTCATTTTCTGTTTTAAAAAATATAGAATTCTCTTCAAACAAGCTTTCTGGAGCTTTGAACCCATTGGAAATTTGTGTCTGGACATGTTTCTTTAGCTTGATGGGATACACGTATATAACATATTAATCAAGCACGGGATCATCGGATACACCTTCTCATATTATAGTAACCTTAGGTTTGCTGTTACAGTTTCTCTAGTGCCCAATACTGCACTTATCATGAATAAAAATTCTCTTCATAAATTCAGTAATCCTGCCATCTAAGGCCCACAAATTCCTCATAAACATCCAATTAGCCCAAACAGTCTATTCAGCAACACAGAATCGAGGAAGATGTTATTATAACAATGGAAACATTGATATTGACTCAATTATAAAATAATCATACCAGAAAGCACATGTCATAGGGCTACTATCAGAGATCCGGCAGCAGTGCCAAGCTTCTTGTCGCAGTTGGAAGACACGGTAGATGGCTCTCATTTAAACTCAATCAAGCTTGACGTTAGAATACAAAAGGGTGTCCCTTGTGAGGGGCATATTGACAAGAAAGTATATCTGTAGAGAAACAATACGATATCAACAATCCTGTCAGTCCTCTCAATCATGAATGTGGTCTGTCTACAAAAAAATTAGTTTAAAACATCTAGATATGCAAGATATATTATCTAAATATGCGAGACATAACATAATTTTTTTAAAACAAGATGGAATAGACCTAGGGTTCTACATCCAGGACCATGATCACTATTTTGGAACAGACCTAGGTTTCTACTTTCTACAATCCTTGATATGAAATATATTCTAGTCTATCGATTTCCAAGGAAAAAGATTCCGAGATAATGACTTTCACATCAAGTCTAGAGCCCTGGATGTCAAACCTGGATCAATTCCATCACAGCCTATGATCTTGCTATACTTCCCCGATGATCCATCTGCTTGTAGCAATGTCCATGGTCAATTAAAAAAAACATAAAACTTTGAAAGAACAAAAAAAAAAGGTCGAAATCTGCAGGTGGCAACCAATTGTTTCTTTGATCATGTTAGCTATTGCAATCAACTATGCTCAAAACATGGCTTCAAGATATGACAGCAGACCAAGGCAGCTTCTTTCTTGAGTTTACATCACTCTGCAAACAAGGATGCTTGGAAGTACTTTAAACGAAACGACAGCAGAACAAGGCTGAAAGCATGAATTTACTTTTGGAGATTGCGTGGAAATCTCGATGTTGTAAAGAAGATGAGAATGCATTTTAACAACTTAATTAAAGCAAAATAAGGTGCCAAGCAATCATTTAAATGCATCTCACCCCAAGCAAAGTTGATATGAGAAGAATGATTCCTGTTATCCAAGCAAGAATCCGTCTAACCAACACCATTTCTGCAATGGTGGTTGACTCAGTCGACTCCTCTAACCATCGTGAAGAAGACCGAGAAGCAAATTTCACATTCAACATTGATCCAAACTCTGGATTAGGTTGCCCGCTGAAGAAGAAGATTCCAACAATTTGACCTGCCTCAATAACACAGCCCTCAGTATTTTGAGATAGGATAGCCAACGTTTTTTTTAAAAGCACCAAAGAGAGAAATCTATTCATTCATGGCAATTCAAGAGGACGGCTGTAAACCAGCCAAAAGCATTTATCATGATTCTCAGGAGACACGAGATGCTGCCATTAATACTTCAATAGTAAAGAAATGGCTGAATGAAACATAAATCTTTCAATGACCACAAAATAAATAAAAATTGACCTTTGTATGCTGCTTGTAATGAATCAGACAACTTAGTTAATGTAGTCAGGAACAGTTCCATTCCTTGCTGAGCAATGCCGTTGGGTCCATATTGCTCTTGTAGAACCTAAAAAGTATCAAAGAAACTCAGCAAATAACCAATACAAATAAAGCACACTAAAACGATTAGTTATACACTGAATTGACAGGAAAGAAGAAAAAAACATTTGACTAATAATGCTTTGAGCAACAAAGAGCATGTTTTGTATTCAGATTACGTACTTACTCTGCACAATGAGAGACACTACCAGATAAGCAATTGAAAAGCTATTTTTCTCGACCATCAAACAGATAACAAAACATGCATAATTACTGTTGGATGCATTTAAACCCCTTACAAGAGCAAAGCAGCTCCCTGCTCCAGGCAGCTCATATACAAGTATATTTGTATAAACATCTACTGGAAACAGCGAGATTAGCAGAAGTAATATGGTACCATAACTAGTGCAGAAATTAAGCCATTGGTCATAATATTTAATAGTATTGGTAAACTGAACATATGTAATGGGTTTCCCACTACATATCTATTTATGCACTAATATTATTATTGCTAAATAAATTTATCTTTGTATAGAAAATAACAAATGTGGCCATGTCTCATTTTTGCATATATAGAGACGGCCCAACCCCATGGTCCGTGCTGGTCCACCTTTCTATTTGGAATCAAAGCCTAAGGGCCCATTTTAGTATGATTCTGGTGATTCTGTATAGAATCACCAGTATCTATCCTTAGGTCTCCGGAAACTCGCACAAGATTCTGTGCAGAAAAAACATTCGGCAGCAGTCAACCATAATCGTTTTTGAGTGAAGGAAAGAGCAGAATCTCATTACATGGGGAAAAAGGGGGGAAAAACAATTTTTATATAACAAACAAGTTATTTTCCCTACAATATGAGCCCACTACAATGGGGAGAATGAAATGAAAGGGGGTTGAGAGTATACCCCTTAATTTTTTGTTACATCCATTAATACACAAAACAAGAGTAGTTCCAAAGAAAACTGATTCTGAGAAGCGACCATTTTCGTTCAAAGAAATTGGTGTGAAATCATTTGATCCTAAAGATCAATATGTTCCTAGGTCTATCCAAATGTGTTTCTGTGTTTATTGTTCAAACAGCAATTGGCATGGTTTGAAAACTTGGGGTTGGGACTAGGATCAGGATAGACCCCTGGGATTGGGATTGGGATCGACCTCTAACTTCGGTTAATCCGGATGTGGATGGGTCGATCCCCAACCAATCCATGGCTAAAAATCTTTAAGAAATGCAAGAAAAATAATGATATGAAGCATGTTCATTGCATCATATGTGTATAATACAATTATGATGTAGTTGAGACTAATAACTGCTATATAATTTTATAAATAGTCATAGAAACATTGATCAAAACACCTTTATAATTACCTCTAATGCCTAAAAATAAGTTATTACAATATCATTTAAAGAAAAACATAAAATCAATGTTTGTTCCCCAAATAATTAATCTATCATCAAGTATCTAATTGCATCATTTTTATTTTTACTTCTTTTGAGAAGTAAAGATAATTTTATTCAAGAGGAAAATGAAGGAGCTTGCATCATTATCCAGTTAAAATATTTAATTTTTTAAAAACCAGAGCTTGCACCAGAGATAGAGAAACAGGAGGGGTAAGAGAAGATACTCTAGGGCAAGTAAGTCATGAACAAAATCTTTGGGTAGTTGCACTGATGCACATTTCATCGGAATGCATACACCTTATCTGCTTGACTATAACGAGAGAAGGTACTAAGACTAGCAAACGGAAATTTTTCCCCTCATAAGGAAGGTTACAAACCCTTGACAGGGTTGTATTTTTCAATAAAATGGGATAATTCATGAACCCAATAACCATAGGAAACGTAATTAATTTATCTTACTATTAATCAATGACTTCTAATATAGCAACCAATCAACCCTTCTGTATAACTTAAAAACATTAGTGAAGTGACTAGATCCAAGGATCAGGTGAAAGACTAGATAAGTTGGTAATGAACTGAAGAATGAATGTTCTCTTAGCATAATTTTTTTTTTTAATGAAACAACAAGTTGCACCACAAATCAGTAGCTTTCATTCCAAAATCCAAATCCATGAATATAAGGTCAATTGTCGCATATCTTTACATAATACTCATTTTTCTATTTTTAAAATTTTTGCAAAAATGGAATTTTCACTAAAAAAATAAAAGCTTTAAATCCATTTAAAACACATGATTCATGATTTTTGTACAAAATCCATAAAGCTAGCATCAATTCGTCCTGATCAAATGATTTCTTGCAAAAAGAAGCATGAAATTTGATTTTGAAAATAAATAAACAAAGATTGAAACTTTTCGGCAAAGAACACAAAAAAGCGATGCTTTGATTTGTCAAAATCATGATATTTGCAGGTTGTTTATCCATAAAACTAGTATATTTATACACAAATTGATTAAATTTACCTAATTGGCAAAAAAATGGAGCACATATTTGGATTAAGTGCGAAAAAAAATGATAGCTGAACGAAAATTGGCCATTGTTTCTGTGCATAAAAGAGGGATTGGTCAAACCTGTAGCAGAACGGCCAATCCAATCAATCTAACACTAACTGCTGTTCCTAAGCTTGGCCCGATCCACACCCAAAAATGGATCAGTCGATCTTTAATACCATGCTTCTTAGTGCAGATAGGAAACATTACTACATAAACATTTAAAATAATGGCATTTCTTGGCTGGCAGCAACGAAGTGTGAGCATAGATGTTGCTGCAGATAACATATGCACTACTTCTCAAAATAAGCACAGTGAGAGCAACCATGAAGTATTCATAATATTATACAAAATATTTAATTCAAATATAAGTTATACAATATTATAAAGTATTATTTTTTAATAATTCAGTATTATAAGGTATTAAAAATTATAAACAATCCAATGCATGTGGCTTTCCAAAAAGAACAAACGTTTTTCACAAAATAATGGTCAACCCGCCTGAACTCGCCCTTTCTTTCTGAGTTTTAAGTTGGCTAAGCCAAACTCTTTAGTCATCAAGTCTTGTTCAAACCAGGCACTTGCTCATTGCAGACCCAATTGATGCACCAGGTTGTTTCTTCGTCTTCTTCTTCTTCTTCTTCTTTTTGTTTTTGTTTTTGTTTTTGTTTTTGTTTTTTAGCATTCGGTTGGCATTTTCAACCAGTTCGGTGCTTCTGATAACCAGTTAAACATTAGATTTACACCCAATTCATATTGACTGAAGATAATTGTTCCAGCGATACGATATCCTCATTATTGAAGGCTTATTTGTTGTTTTGGCAATTTGAGGTCAACTACAAGAATCCTATTCTGCCAATTCATTCCTTTCAAGGCCACATTTTTTATGCAACCAATTTGAAGATACTATTGTATGTACCTCCTCATAAGAGGACATGATTTAAAGTGTTGAAATTTTTTTGGTTTTTAGAGTTATTTTGTATTTGGTTCAATCATGCACAAAGAGGGAGATATTGTAGATGATGTTGCTTATAGAATTAGAGCGGGATGGTTGAAGTGGAGAGGTCGCTTCTGGAGTGTTGTATGATAAGCAAATACCACTAAAATTGAAGGGAATGAGATCAGCCATGTTTTATGGAGCAGAATGTTGGGCAGCCAACAAACAACACATACAAAAAATGAGTGTGGCTAAAATGAGGATGTTGAGATGGATGAGTGGCAAGACTAGAAAGGATAGAATTAGGAATGAATACATTTGTGGGAGTTTAGGTGTAGCACCAATGGGTGATAAAATGAGGGAAAGTCGATTGAGATGGTTTGGGCATGTGCAATAAATACCAATGACTGCACCAGTGAGGAGGAGTGAGACAATGCAAGTTAAAGGTGCTAGAAGGACTAGAGGAAGACCATAATTGACCTTGGTTGAAGTAATAAGGAGGGACATGGAAGCTTGCAATTTAACGGCAGATATGGCCCTAAAAAGAGTGGAATGGCGGAACACGATTCAAGTAGCCGACCCCAAATAGTTGGGATAAGGCTGTTTGTTGTTGTTGTTGTTGTATTTTGTATTTGGGATTTATTTGTAATTATTTTAGTCTTAGGGAGGTCTTCGTGATAAGGAAAAAATTTCAAATTTTAGGGGAATTAGTGGAGCACGATTAACCTATATTTTTGAATCATTTGACTGTTTAAAAACAGCCAAATTTGGGACCCACAATAGGCTGATCGTGCAAGCCAATCTTGAGAATTTTTTGGACCGTTTAAAGTCAAGAATTAGGCCCACACACAGCCAAATTGTCAGCCCTAATATTCTCCAGATTTTTTAGAATATATTTGATTCTTGTGGGGCCCATGCTGACTAGACACCAACCCTTTTAGTTAAATGATTTTGGGAGATTGTTTAAGATCTTGTGGGGCCCACTAACTTGGCCAAGAAGCCAAATATTATGGCAACCAAGATTCCTTTTTTCCTTTAGGAGTCTTACTGTTTTAGAATTATTTTATTATTTGGCATGTCTATTTTAGTAAGAAGATCTAGATTCTAAAACATAGGATTTTATTTTATTTTAATCTCAATGTAATGCCTATTTAAAGGCCTTTCTACACATGAAATAAAGCAGTGAAGAAAAATCATTTGAATCTTATGTGTTTACACGTGTGGTGTAAGTGGGTTGCAACATTGTTTCTCTCCTCTTGGGTTGAGTCATGGACTCCCCAATTCTACCTCTCTTCTTCCTCCTCTCTTCTCCCACAACCTAGGTAAGCCCTCTTCTAACTCTCTCTCTTCTTCCTTCTTCTCTCATCTCTCTTATCTCTTATTTCTCTCTCTCATTTCTTGTTCCCTTCTTCAACCTTAATTTCATTTTCTGGTTTTTTGGTTTCTTTAACCAAACCCAAAACAACAGCCTTTTTTATATAATTTCACAAACCGTGGTACCTTTTCAACCCAAGAACCACCCTGTCCAAGGCCAGAAATTTCTGACATATTGACGGGCATATTGGTAATTTTACTACTGCTGCCCAGAATTTCCAGAATTTTAAATCTTTATTTCTTCCCTCTCTAACGTATGATTTTCCCTAGACATATCCTACATCAAATTTGGTATCAGAGCTTCCAGTTTTACAGCTAATTCTATCTAGTTGTAGTCCTGGGAATGGTGGAGGTTACAAATAAATTCAAACTCCCCTCTAGGAAGTTATTTAGAGTTCTAATCAGTGACAATTACGAGGAGAACATAATCTCTCCAAGTTTGATTGGAAAGATCCTAGACGATGGGGAAATCAGTTTCTATATCCAATGTGGACATGAAGCATATCAAGATGATGGTTCATGTCAGATCAGTCCACTATGAACCAAGAGTTCATATTGGGAAAATACTGGGTTCATGCAAGGCATATTAGCTACCACCGGGAGACTTGCTTCTTGAAATTCTCCACGTGTGGTCAATGTTATGTAATGAAGACCTTGTCTCAAAGGTCTCCTTCACAAGACCAGTCAGTTGTGAAGAGTCCTCCACAAGTGGAAGCTCCCCTCAACACTTTTGAATTTCCTAAAGACAACAAGAAGCCATCCTCCAAAGAGAAAGCTCAGCATGAAAACATTGTGGAAGACAGGTTGCAGTTCAAGGAAGCAAGTGTGCCACAAGTTCATCGTGTGTTGCTCTCCTCCAAGATACATTCTATGTTGTTGCCCCTACAAGTTGAAGACCATCAAAAAGAAGTGTTCATCTGCTTGTTTGAGGCTTTTACGCCAACAAGTTTGTGGTCAAACTTCATCAAACCCGGGAGTATGATGCAGAAACATATAGTGTGTGAAGAAGTTAGAAGACCATAGCTAGTCATCTACGTGTTGTCCAGTGGTTAGGCTTTTAATTTCTATTTTTAGGTGGTTTTGTTAGAAATTTAATGTCATAACCATTGATTTGTAATAAGGCAATGAGAACCAAGGGGTTTTACTTTTAGGGGTTTTAGAATAGTTTTAGGGGTTTATTTTTAATATTTAAAAGTGTAACAAGTGTTGGGCATACATCACATTTTTTAAAATTATTTAGGAGTCTTTTAACAGTCAAAAAATGGGGCCCATAGGTGGGGTCGACAGCCCCTAGTGTGTCAAGTTTTTAGGAGTTTTTTTTAAGAGTCCTACTTATTTTGGAGTCTAAGTTTTAAGGTTTTAGAAGTTAATTGTTTTAGAAAGTTTGTCAGTCAAAGAGTCCCTGATTCTAGGGAATTTTATTAGTAATAGAATTTTTTTTGTTTAAAGGTTTGTAAAGCCTATTTATAGGCCAATGACAATCAATAAAAGGGGTGATTTGAATTGAAAATTTGTCATGTGAATGTGTGTGGTAATGTGGATTGTGAGACCATGGTTCCTCTCCTTTATTCTTGGGTAGAGATTGTGGATCCCCCCTAGTCTTTTCCTCCTCTCTTTCTTTACCTCCAACAAGTAAGTATTTGATGCAGACAACGAAAAAAGGCTCTTGTATGTTTCAACACACAAGAGGGCCAGATTCAAGTTAGTGTGTTATATGAGATTAATTAATGTCTTGTAAGGGATGGGTCAATTTTGTAATAAAGCCAATAGTGTCATGGATTTATTTGAGTTTTTTTTTATAATAAGGCTTGAAAGCCAAGGTTAGTTTAGGATTTTAGGCTAATCCCGAAACTGATTTTTAGTACAAATTTTCTGAGGTCAAAACTTGCCTTTTTGGCTTTATTTTAGTGTTATTAGAGAGGTTATTCAGTTAGCTTTCTAACGAGACGAGGATTACGCAAATTTGAGGTGATATGGAAAAGTTATGACCAAATTACTAAAGGGGTATCATTGAGTGACGGGAATAGTGTTTTTAGAAGGTTGTGTTTTAGAAAATCTTAAATTTTAGTAGTCTAAAGTTTAAGAAAGTGTTATTTAGAAGTCTTTTTGAAATTAGAAAGTCCTTATTAGAAGTTTCTTAATTATTTTTAGAAAGTCAAGTTTTTAGTAGTTTAATTTGAGAAAATACTTGAGTCCCAACTTTAAGAATTTAGAAGTTGCTAAATTAGAAAAGTATTTATTTTCTTTGTATTGTAACCCTATTTAAAGGCACCCCTAAACATGAATAAAAGAAGTGAAGAATGAATTGAATGTTGACACTTGTATATTGTGGGCTTGGCCCTTGTTATCTTCTCTTTCTCTAAGGGTTGAGTTGTGATACTCCCCTTCTCCATCTCTCTTTCTCTTTCTTCCATTTTTTCTTCTATCTTCTTCTCTTATTTTCGTCTACCCCTTGTTCTCTCTTCTTCCTTCCTCTTTTCTTCTTCTTACCTCTTTTATCTCATTTTCAATCTTACATCTAAGGTGCTGCTATCAATACCATCAAGGACTGAATTTTTGAAACTCCATCAAAGAAATACAGCAAGTCTGAGTTTTATCATTATATATATCAAAACTTATCAGACTTTGATGAAAATTTGTATGGGAATACCTTTATGACTCATCTAACACCCTGCATATTTTCAGAATTTTCTACCGCATGAGTAAGGGTATTTTTATAAATTTGTGGGTCAGTTAAGAAATTCCAGAATTGCTCTCCTTGGGTTCTTTCTTTCTATTTTATTCCCCTTTTCTATCCTAAATTCTTCGACCTTCCTTTCCTTCATTCTATTCTTACATTCTAATCAATTTTGATTACTTAAGAGTATTTTAAAGATTAATTCTTGGTAGATCTAAGTGTGTTCTTGCTTCCATTATTAATTTAATGATTCTTTGAAATACTTCGCATTACCCTACATCAACTTTTGGTACCCAAGCTATTGTGCTGCATCAGTACTCTTCTCTCTTCCTTTCTTTTCTTCTTCTTCTTCATTGCTCTCTCTTGCTGCTGTTCTGAATTTCAGAGATCAAGAACACATCAAATCCCTTCAAGATTCAGCCTTCAATGAATTTTTGAAACTTCTATCATATCCTCCTTCTCCCTTCTAACTTTTTCAGCAAGAAAAACCCAAAATTTCCCCTCTTCTATTCCCTGCAACATAGCCAGCCTTCTTCTCTGCTATTTCTAATCAAGAACTAGAAAACCCTCTGATTCGTTGCTGTTTTCTTGTTTCAGCTCCAAGAAAACCAAATTCTAATCCCTGTTGCTCTTTCTGAACCAAAATCCCATCTTTTTTATCTCAATCAACAGCCTTAAATCTGCCCAGATTAATCCCATTAAAACCCTCCAGATCTTATCCCCTAATCTCCTCTATTGATTACCTTAAAGATCAGGCCTGTTAAACCCTGTTGTAGCCAACTGTTGTGGGAAGAATTAACCCAGACCTGATTCCTGTTTCAGCCTGTGCAGTCCTAGTTTTTGGACACTGTCATGGCCTTAATTTGTCCCCATCCTGAACCTACTTTTACTCCTATATTCAGCCCCAACTCAAATCTTTCTTAACCACTGTCATACCTTCTGTCTGTCTCTGTTCTGAGCCCAATTCCAGATCAGATTGGTCCTTTAATTCAGCCTCAACCTGAACACCTTCAGCCTACTTTAGTACACTTTTAACCTCCCACACGTGTCCCCTGTTCCATCCTTAAACTAACACTATTGCAGACCATAAAACAGCTACTGTTTTCCCCCCTAATTTAAATTTGGCCTACCCAAGAGCTAAATCCTCTTAAAATTTTCTGTAGAGATCAGTTCATCCTCCTTGGCTGATATCCAGCATAAGTTTTCCATTAGTACATCATCATTGTCTAAGCATGTCCCAAGCATATGGAGCCAGCTACACATATTGTTTTGCCACTCCACTCCATTGAAGGCCATATCCTCCAGTAAAGCATAGTCCTTCAAATCCTGTCTCAGACTTTCAGTGCAACAGCCCACATCCTTTTGAGCCTTCCCCTTTTCCTTTTACACGCTTTGACCTTGTCAGCACCCATACCAGTCACCCCTCACGGGTGATGAGAAGGGCCATCATTTTTATTTTTTTGAGAGGTAAAGAGATCATTTATTAAAATATAAGAGAAAAGAGCAAAGGCTTACATAGAGGGGAATCACCGGATAGGTGACTACCACCTATAACAAAGAAAATAAGAAAAGAAAAGACCCCACAGGACTCACTAATGGTTAGGATTCCACCTTTCAAATACCAACCCACTCCTTCTCATCAAAGGAACCAACAACCGAAATTCATTCACAAAGCAAATTATATATAAAAAGTCTTGGCTCCCCCAAACTTCGGGATTTGCCCTCAAAAATTCCGTTGTTTCTGTCCTTCCATAAATTCCAACAAATGCCCCGGTAGCGCATGCCAAATATCTGGGGAGAAAGTACCAATACTGTGCACCTCCCACCCTGAAAACAAATTGATAAAAGACAATGGAAAGACCCATGCAAATTGGAAATGAGAAAGAAAAAAAATACCACATTCCTTTTGCCAAAGGACAATGGATAAATAGATGATCTACCATTTCCTCCTCTTCCATGCATAACATGCATCTATTAGCCAAATGTGAACCCCTACTTTGCAAATGATTGAGAGTTAGAATTTTATCCAGGAACAGGTCCAAATGAAGAATGTGATTCTAAATGGGATGAGCGAAATCCAAATGCCTTTATGGGGAAACACTGATCTTGGAATATTCGCTAGTTCGGTATAGAATGATTTAGAAGTGAAACGCCCCTTTTGATTCAATTTTCATATCCATCTATCACTCATGTTACTATTTGGCTTCAAATTTCCCAAAATTATCAATAAGTTAAGTAGTTCTCCAACCTCCCAGTCATTTAGATCTCTCATCAATCTCAGGATCCAAATTCTTTGTTTACATCATAACATTCATACACCGAAGAATATTGGTTCACTGTCAATCGATGAATATTAGGACATATCACCATTAATAGAGTATCCCCAACCCAAACATCCTTCCAAAATTTGATATTTTCACCCAAGCCCAAGCTGAATTTGATATATCTCCAAAAGTCCTCACTTCCAGCTAGAATGGATTTCCAAATTCCAAAACCATGCCTACCCCTAACCTCCCTAGATTCCCAGACTGATTTCTCTCCAAATATAGCCACCACTACCCAACGCCATAAACTATCTTGATTTGGTCCAAATCTCCATAACCATTTAGCCAACAAAGCCATGTTGTGAGCTTGAATCCTTCAATTCCTAGACCACCCAAAGAAATAGGTTTACAACAAGTGTTCCAATCCACCAAATGGTATTTATGATGATCAACTTCATCATGCCAAAGAAACCGCATAAACATGGTAATGAGGCAGCTCTTCAATGGGTTTAGAAATACCATCCCCTATAGAAGCCAATGCCTAAGTCAATGG
>JAOXJP010091457.1:0-14664 GCA_025762735.1 Platanus orientalis | reverse complement strand
CCCCGGGAGCCAAGCTGCCACCAAAGCCTCTACCATGTCCACATACGGCTCCATGACAAGCGGTCGACCCGATACAATGATGACAACGCATTTCACTTGGCTGCATACGGTCTTGATTGTCTCTTGGCCACTGAGTGCCAGTGTGAGGTCTTTGCTGTCGCCCAATGACTCCGCATACGGGAGTTCGCCCACGGCCACGATCGCGTACGAGAAATCATTGTTGTTATCAAAGAATTGCTTGTCAGGTTTTTCTTCAAACACCACTTGGGTTTGCTTGCTCACCGCGTTCTTGATCCCTTCAAGGATCGTTGTTCCTGTTCAAGGTCGTTTTGGTCACTTTCCACAAGAATAAACCTATCATTTTTCTCCGTCTATAACATATTAGCAAGCGTAGTTTACCTTGAGTTGAGTTTCCTGAGCACCCTTGCCACGTTATAGTCCAGCCCCCGCATTGGTAACCGATGTTATTGGCATGGGTTCCAGCAACAAGAATTTTAGGGGCATTCTTGCTCAAGGGAAGCATCTTCTTGTCCCCCTGCTGCTTTCCGTTCTTCAACAACACCAGGCTCTTTCTAACGGCTTCTCTTGCAATTTCTCTATGTGTCTGAAGAAAACAAAAAAATATATATATATATATATATTTATTATTACTATTATTATTATTATTATGACGAAAATGCCCTTCCCATGTATTATGTAATTCTGATAAATTATTGGACAGACCTTGTGTCCAACCATGCTGAGGAGCGACCTATCTGCCATGGGCCGCTCGAAAAGCCCTGCTATGAATTTCACCCTTAGTATCCTTGTGACAGCATCGTCGATCCGGTCGACTGGAATCTGACCTGAGGACACGAGATCCGTTAAATCTGTGAGGAACCTCTGGTACTCATAGGGGATCATGATCATGTCAATCCCGGCATTGATTGCGGCCTTCAAGCTGTCCCTGTAGTTTGATCCAGGTGGACTTGTAATCCTATCAACCCCTTCCCAGTCCGATATGAGTAAACCCTGTGCTCCATAAGTCCAAGAGTGTTAAATCAGACAAAGGAAAGAGTTTTGTTTTTTTTGTTTTTTAATTCTGGAAACAAATGTTCTGTGATGAAAAAGTGTGATTTTCTATGAACAATTATAAGCTGACACGAAGTGTGTTAGGTTTAAAATCATTTTTATCACAGAACATTTGCTTCGTAAAAAAAGTGTTCAGTTGAAAAAAAATAAGTGTTAAAAAAAAAGCACCAAATTCAAACACATCCATATTGTGTGTCAATGTGCAGTGGGTTCCGTTTCGTCCGCTGAGGGGAGCCCAAAATAATACTCCATGGTTGGGTCAGAGTAGGACTGTAAATGGAATGGATTCAGATCGGATATATGTACATCCGATATCCGATCGGATATCCGTCAAATGTTTAGCAAATAAATTCGAATTCGATTACATTAATCGGATTTTGGATGCAAATTCGGATATCCGGTTAATTGGATTTAGCATATATATATATATATATATATATATGTGTGTGTGTGTGTGTGTATAAATATAATTATGTATAAATATAATATTTAATTAGATCGAATTTTAATCGGATCAGATGTGTATGCATCCGATTTCGGTTTGTTTAATAATTAGATATTTAATAATCAGATTGGATGAGTCGGATATATGAGCATCCGAATTTGCTTTAATCAAATCGGATTCAGATCCTTAACCGGATAATTGACAGCCCTAAGTTAGAACCAGAAGTGCGTAAATCCATGAATCAACCACAAGATTGGAAACTTTAGCTTTAGGATTGATAGGATAGCTTTAGGCATTGATAGGATAGGCTTTAGGCGCGTTAGCTTTGGGGATTGATAGGATAACTTGATTTTAAATCATCTCGAGTCTGAATGGACTGCCATTACCAATCAGTGCATGACATGTGGCCAGACAAAGGGTGTTTGAGTCAATGTACATGGGGCAAAGGAGGGTATAACAGTATAACACACAAACCAATGTGTTTTGTTCATACTACAAAAAGCTACAGAAAATTTTGCAACAGCATATCCTTGTTCCTAAAGTAAATCTATGGGTGTTAATCCTCTATATATTTACCATAATATGTTACTTGCTTGATTGGAAATGGAAAGCAATGCTCCCACGTCCAGACAAGTGAGAGATGGTCACTTACTAAAATCTATTCCTCATGTCATTTTGTCTATTTGAATTTTCCACGACAATGGAGCCCACCACCTAATAATATCCCAATTACAAACACTACGTTCCCAATCCTACCTTGTCTCCTTGTGCCTATCCACTAAAAATTAGGTGAGAACGAATCTTGTGAGAAGTCCTCACCACATAATCCGAGCCATCGTCACTATTCTATTTGTCCTTACGTGCACACAAGCCTATAATTATTGAAGACCTTAAAACATCATAAGGGGAAAGACTTTCTGGTAAATATATAAAGATTTTGGTTTACTGTGTATCTACTCTCTTTTTGAGGCAACATGTCAGGCGTTGATTGCTAATGAGAGTGTTGATAATTCCAACTCCCACCAATTAGTTCTCTGTCTGGTTGCTTGGAAAGCTGGTTTTCTCAAGATTCTTTGTATTTATTATTATTATTATTATTATTATTATTTTTTTTTTTTGAGAAAATCATTTTCAGACTATCTGATTGTCATGAAAAGTTGATTTTCTCATGGCTTTCCTTTTTCATTTATTCTTTTCTTTTTAGTCGGATTTTTTTTTTCTATCCTTCTATATTCAATTCAAAGCTACCAAGACAGAGTAGAATACCTGGAAAGACATCTCTTGTTTTAGTACCCGAGTGAGAAGATGATGATGGGCATGCATCTTGACGCCGTTCCAGCTGGAGTAGGAGACCATCACTGTCGAAACTCCCATGGCAATGGCGTCTATGTAAGGCCGCACGTGTACGTTGAACAGCTCCGAATAGCTTGCCACCGTATTGTGCTCGTTCACCCCGCCCTCAGTACCTCCGTCCCCTGTGTAGTGTTTTGCGCACGCCAACACGTTCCTTTCACCACTGCCCATTCAATCGCATTCATTCATCATCCATGCTCACCTTCCCCATTTTATTCACTATACTTATCTCTATCCCTACAAGTAATGGAGATAGTTCCCACCACTCATCTAAGTTCAAATAGGTCCTACTCACCCCTACCAGGGTCTATTCTTAAAGCTGTCAATCAGGTTATTGGGGTGGATCGGACTAAGGTCAACCTTAACCTAGTCCAAAGAATATTACCTGAGCCTAATCTGAACCCGAAATCAAGCTGAGATTTTCTGCCTAAACCTAATCCGATTTAGTAAATTGATTTTTGGGCCAAGTTCGGTGTAGCCCAAGGGAAAATTTGTTTTTCACATGGGGCATGGGTTTCAAAAATCAAATTTATGAATCATATCTTTAGGAATTTCTTAAATAAAGTAATTAACCGGTTGTAGGAGAGGTTAGAGTTAATATACTTATTATATTTCTACACTCTCCCTCCTTCAGGAGGGATACTCCTGCTATAATACCATCTTAAAGAAAGCAATTAACTGTCTCTCCAGAAACCCTAAGGTTGTAAGAGAGGGAGGAGTTAATATACTTATTATATTATAACAGAATTCATGTACTCTTGGCCAGGCTTTTGGCCAAGCTCACTCAAATTTCAAAAAAAATAAGAAAAACTGGACTCACTCAAATATAATAGAGACACTTATTTTTGGGCCTCTTATTATATAAATTCCAGGCCAGGCTTCAGGCTAAGATAATTTTATGACTGAACCTGGCCTGAAAATCACTTCGGATACGACAAGTTAGGCTTTGAACCAGCCTCACCCAATTGGCAGTCCTACTGTTTTTTTATTTACTGTAAAACAATGAAATGAAGCAGGGGCTGCTTAAGAAATTTTTATTTATTTTTATCATTTGGGTGGTGGGCAGGTATTAATTACTTCTTAAGATTTCTAAGCTTTAAAAAAATCACATACCCTCCAGCAACGAATGGGTAACCATGGGTGTGATTATGAGGTGGAAAACCCTGGAGTCCCAGTATGATCTTGGCCATACTTCTCACGAGCTCTGTATCTTCGCTGTAACTCTCGTAGCACCGGCCCCACCGTGGATCCCTACACACCTAAAATAACAAACCCAAATAATTCGCATTTTGCTTTTCAAAAAAAATAATAATAATAATAATAATAATGGGCATTTTGCTTTTTTAAATAATAATAATAATAATAATATGAAATAATGGGCATTATGCTATTTAAAAGTAATGTTTTACTGGTCATTAGACTCGGTACACAAGAAACCCAACTATCTTCTGCAATGACCAAAAGTCCAAAACACACCCTCGATAGGGTAGATAGCGAATCATCAGGGTTCTGCATATGCTTCTAAGAATAGAATACAGGAGAGAGAGAAGACTTCTTTCTTTTCTTACAGCAATGGAAGGAGCAAAAGTGTACGGAATTCCTGTGGCTCGAACTTCCAAAGCAGTTGCTCTTCCGATCCTCACCATTAAATCCTCATCCCTAGCATAAACAAAGAATTAATTAGAAATTGAGAAAAACGATACAGCAAATTACATAGAATTTAGAAAGAGAGGGACCTTGCAGCTCCAAGGCCGATGTTATGGGGGAAGATGGTGGCCCCATAGACGTTATTGTGACCATGCACGGCGTCGGTGCCATAAATTATGGGAATCCCAAGCCTCGTCGACAACGCTTCCTTCTGGAACCCATCGATCATGTCCGCCCACATAGCAGGCGTTGTGTCCGGTGCAGGGGAGCTTCCTCCACCGTTCAATACACTCCCTGAAACGGTCAAATTAAATTCCATTTATCTTACTTGGAGAGTAGTAAAATTGGAGGAAAACCCATTAAAGAAATTAAGTAGGAAAAATAATAGCTTGAGGAAGAAGAAGAAGAAACACAGAAAAGATGAACGAACAAACCGATGGCAAGATCTCTAATAACTTGCGGGGATGCGATGGATCGGTCGATTTGGGCGATTTGGCCAATCTTTTCCTGTAACGTCATGCGGCTAAGGAGATCGGATACTCGAACTTCCACCGAAAGGCTGGGATCTCTGTAAGGAGCATCTGTTGTTACCGCTGAAACAGAGGGGAAAGAAGACAAGTAAAAAGGTGAAAGAGAAGTGGTGTAAGCAATAAATAAAACTCATGGCTATGGCAATGAGAAGATTTACTTGTTTGGGTTTTCTTCGTATTCATGTTCTGTATACAGATGATGATGATGATAATTGATAATTCTGTCTGTCTGTTGAGATTTCTCTCCTTGAGGAGAGCTTGTTATCTAGCTAGAGTTCTGAGAAATCTCTTCTGTCTCACATAATTATGTTACTGCCGTTGTTCCTTAGTTATTTTCTTATTTTTATTATGATAATAAGCAAATTATAAATAAATAATCTGTAAAAAAGGCCACAAAATTTACACAGAATAATCAGGTAAATCAAAATATTAGGAAAAGGGGGTCTGAACACTTTACAATCATACTTCAACTACAAAATGCCGTTGGACGAGCTCAATTTCCCCCTCCAGAACGTGATTATTGTCTACGGTTCTTTTCGGTGTCAGGATGATTTTTCTTATCTTCGACTTTAGTGGTTTAACAGAGAAGTCAGTGACAGGCTGACAGCTAAAGCAAATTTTACTGTACACAAACGAGAAATCAAATTGAAAAAAAAAACCCAAATTAAACGGTAAGATAGGGTAAAATGGTTAAAATGGATAATATTTTAAAATAATGTAAGAATAAAAAAAAATGAAATAAGATAATTAACAAAAGTGAAGACAAGTGTTTAAATAACCGAAGGTCTCATCATTGATATCTAAATGATGGCTAAAAATTGATGATAAGTAAATGTGGTTAACTCTTATTATTGGGGAATAATATAATATGTTGATAGTCTTTGTTATTAAAATGATACAATATGTCGATGATCTTTGTTATTGGGATGATAAAATATATCAATGACCCTCGCTATTGGAGAATAATATAATATGCCGATGGTCCTTGTTATTGGGATGATACCATATATCGATACCCCTTGTTATTAAGGTTATAATTTAATATGCCAATAACCTTTATCATTGGGGAATAATACAATGTGTCAAAATGTAAATAAGTGAACCTAAGTATAAGTAAGTAAAAAAAAAATGTAAGCAAGTTACTAATAAAAATGAAAGACCTTAATATGAGTAAGAAAAAAAATGTCAAGAAAAGAGTGAAATCACATACTTTTTTAAAATGTCAAGAAAATAGTGAAATCACACTCTTTAAAAAGAATATCAAACACTATAACAAAATATATGAAATTCCCGAAATGGATCATAGAAGGGGGTGAATAAGATTTTTATAAAATATTTAAAAAAATTTTAAATAAATTATTCTTTTTAAATAATTTATTCAACCTTAATTTAATTTACTTAATTTTCTTTTAATCAATATACAACGGAAATTGTTTAATTAAGTAAATTGTTTTTTTTTGTGAATTTTTCATAGACCACGGGGCTGTTATGCACTATAGTGTTACCTATAGCAAAGTAGGAGCAGGGCTAATAAATTCCTTAAGGTTTAAATTAATTCTTTAATAATTTTAACCTTAGTTGAAGTCACTTAAATACGTTGGGTTAATTTGTATAAACACAAACTAGAATAACACAAACAAACCACAACACATAAATTTATAGTGGTTTGACCCTCTAGCTTACGTCCACTCTTCAAACAGCTCCCCAAGCCTATTTAATTTTTATAAGTAGTTCTCCTAAACTAGTACAGACAAATTAATAAACCTGAAATTTAGTTACAAGTAATAGAGAATCCACTCCCCTGTAAGTGTGCTCCTAGTAATTTTGGTGGGTACGCTCCGTCTAGTGATTCTGATGGACTAACTCATACTTAGTGTCTCTGGCAAGTGCTCTACGAACAATGTTTTTGGTGACTCCGACAAAAACAAAGAATCCATCTTCGATGATTTCGGCGAATGCTACAACTTGTTGTAGACGAAGGAATCTTCGTTCTTCATAATGCCTCTTATGTAGGTGACTTTGACTTGTATAAACACCTTCCTTGCTCCCAAAAGATTTAACTACAGAGGTTTAGGAAACTTACAACTGACCTTGAATGAGTTTAATTATGGTAGAACAATTCCAAGGTCATTGGCCAACATGATTTTAACTCATAGGCTCTTGGTTCACACTTTTGGCTATTTTCTTAAGACTTTGATTATGTGTGCACAAGTGTTGTTCTCTACATTTCTTGGGGTTCAAAGACCCTATTTATAGAGGTTTAGAGATGCCAAATTCATCCCCTCACGACAAGTTTACAACAGTAAAAAAACTAGCCATTATGCCAACTTGAAAATTTGAATTTGAATTTTTTCGCTGATGACTGATCTCACTAGAAGTGTGACCAGTCCTAAATAATTTGGGACCAGTCCCAATTTCCAGAAAATTTCGTTCCACTTGTTTTGAGTACTTATAGGCCCCGAACGGACATCGGGATCAAAAGTTATGACCGTTTTAAGTTAGACCATTTTTCAAAACATTTTTATTTAATTTATTTTACAATTTTGATCCATCTTTGGTCCAAACTTTCTTGAGCTTTCTTCCTTCATTTTCTTGGTATTTTGTTTGGTCAAACCTTAGATAATGTTCCTAGGGTTTTGGGTTAATGTATATTTTGACTTTAGGTTTAATCCTAATTCTCACTTACCAACCATTTACGATTTTACCTTCAAATTTTGGATGTTGGCTTCCTTGAGGTAACTAGCACTTGAGACTAGGGAATTCTTCAACAATGCTTGTGTCTCTTTGGCTTGGTTATCTCGGCTTCAAGACCTTCATTATACTTTTTTCTTGGACTCTCTTTTTGGACTTACATAAACATACACAATTACAATATAAAGTTTTACTACATAACCACTACATGTACTTCATTGTTTTGTGCATGGACATTGACAATACATAAGACCTAACACAGTATAATAATATAAATATTAGCTATAACTGACTGAACCAGACTACAAACAATGTACTAAACCTAATTGCCAATTGAAATACATCAAAACCCAATTGCTAATTGGGATAGTCTATTCTTATTAGACATTGAGTTGCTTTAACCCTGCTTATTTCAAGAAACACACTTATTGATTTGAATGAATATGGATATTTAGTTGGATAAATGAATCAGATATAAATGGACTTGTATTCATTTTAAACAAATTGGACACAAATATATAACCGGATAATTGATTGTCATACTTGTATTGCAGCAAGGAGTTTCATTAAAGTATGGTCTGGATCAAATTAACCTTAACTTATCATCTCCAAGTGTAAGAATTTTCCCTTCTTAAATTGGAAACACAAACTTTTAAGACATAATAGTTTGCTTATTTTTCACACTATAGAGCAAAGGCTCTATTTTGATGAAGACTAAGAAATTTTTTTTCTACATGATAATTCTCTGCCTTTCGCCAGATCATTTCCCCAAAGTAGATTTCCTCTTGCACAATAGAGCCTAGTGGCTGTCTTGTGCCAGGCATTATAAGACACATGAAAAAAAAAAAAAGAAAAACGAAAAATCATCCAACACTAGACACAAAGAGGTGTTTTTTTTTCCAACTTTGTTTGCCACGTGTCACACAACACCTGGCACAAGAAGCTTGCTAGACTCTTTTTCGCAAAAGGAAATCCATTTTGTGATTTCCCATTAAAAATATCAAAATTGTCACAACCTAGTCGATGTCAATGCCAACACCCTAATATGGTGTAGCTGTGGCATCCTTTTCCTAGAGAGAGGTCTTGGGGTCAAAGAACCCTTGGTAGGATTCCACAGTTGATTGCATTGATGTTTGTTTTCCCTGCATGAGCTACAGGTCCCTCACTATGAGGCACTATAAAAATTTAAAAAGAAATGGAAAAAACCTAATTAGGGCTGTCAATTGGGACGGGCTGAGTTAGGCCAAGGTTTGCCCAAACTATCTTGCCTCAGCTTGAACTCAATCCAAGCCCAAACTAGGCCCAAGACAGTCAGCCAAAACTCAGCCTATTTTTAAAAAATGGGCTTTGGGTTGAGTTCGAGTTGCCTGAACTTAAAAACCCTTCTTTAATGTTGGGCTGATTTTGATTCCATAATTGAAATGCATATTACATGGGCCTTGTTGAACAATTGATATATGAATTTTTTTTTTCTTTCTTATTATAATAGCATTGAATTATTTGATGATTGCAAATTTTGTCTAAACATGCAAACCTAATATCCTTACTCCTCCCAAAAGAAAAATACACAAAACACTTTGTATACTACTTCAGGCTGGCCCAGGTCGGTAATCGAACTGAAATTGAACCTTCTCAATCTCAACCCAAATAAAACTCCAGGCCTAATGCTGGACTTAAACTCAGCCCAGCCTTTAGTTCAGTTGGCCCAACCTGTCTATTTTTCAGGCTAGACACGTTGGGCTTTGGCCAGCCCAACCCGATAGATGGCCTTATACCTAAAGGGCCAGCAATCCGGCATGGGTTATTTCCAGTTAGACACCTCCACACAATAGGTACCAATAAAATTATTTAATCATTTCATTGCTGTTTTAAAGTTCCTTTATTAAACCAAAGTTTCATGTAGTTAGGTGCATTTTTTTTAAATTTTTTTATATGCATCACTCTTGTCCTTACACTATTCAATCATTTGTAAATATATGCTTCCTTATGCTGAGAGTGGATTGTATCCGCTCCTCTTAACTCATGCTCCTCTCTGCCCCATGTGAGGGGGTGGGCACATCAGCACTGACAAGTGATTTTCACTTTTTTGAGGGGTGCATTTCACTTGTGGGTGCTGATGTGCCTGCCCCTGACATGGGGCAGAGAGGAGCATGAGTTAAGAGCAGCGGATACAATCCACTAGTTCTTTGGAGCTCGTCACTGTTCTCTTGGGACATAAAGATTTGTTTCCATATCATTTAGGAAGAGCAGTGCCACTCATAGGATGAAATATTTTACCCAAGCAGATGATAAATCATGATGACGATGGATATGGAAAGACATGAGATGCATGCATTTCCATGGGCAGCGGAGATGGGATGAACCAGGAAGGGAGGGAAGACATGACTTAACGCTCAGAAATGATTCTATTGGTACGTCTTAGGTAGTAGGATAGTTAACAAGCTAAGCTGAGTCAAGTTTTAGTCGCTCATCGTGAGTCTGATGTGCCAAGCTCAGGCTCGATTAACTAAGATTGAGGGGAGTTTGGTTTTAGAACAGATTTGGTGTGACCCCTTAAAGAATGCCTAGGGTCTGCCCTGCATATGGGTGCACATATCAATGCCAAAAAAGTGATTTACACATTTAGGAGGTGCTTTTCACTTTTTGGCACTGATGTGTCCACCCTTATGCATGGTGGATCTTAGGTGTTCTTTAAGGGGTCACACCAAATCCTGGGGGGTTTGGCTTAGGTTCGGTGCTGTTCACCAAACTCAAGCTTACTGCAAGCATAAATCTTAAAGCCCAATAACCCATGACCCAACCAAACCTATTCCTAAACACTAAGATATAGGCATATAGCTGGTTAAAACAGGCCCGATAGTCCATATTATAGGAAATTATATTTATGTATATTATGTATAAACACATTCAATGTTAAAATCTATAATATATTGTGCTATATCTATATGTCTACATATACATATACAGACCCTTTTCGAGCCAAGCTTTTAGCAAGGTAAGTCTAGTATCACATGACTTTAAGTTCACTTAACTAACGAGTTCAAGGATTTGGACAGACTATTCTTTCCCTATATATATATAAGCCCCAGGGCTGTAAATTGAGCAAATTCGAATCAGATAGAGTTACATTCATATTTGTATTTGTTTAGTTAATCAAATATCAGATGTGAATTTGAATATCTATGGATATTTACAAATATGATCCATATTCATATTCGTTTATTTAACGAATTTCATATACGAATTCGAATATATCTTATTACACTTTCTATTAGAAACTTAAGGGTTTTGTTTAACTTTTTTTAAAAAATTATTCCTTCTTTAAAACTAATATTTACTTGTAACAACAAAACAAGATAAGAAATGCTCATTAATTTGATTGTTTTAACTTATATTAACAAAAAAAATACATTTACCAGATATTTATATATTAAACTTTATATATAAACTTAAATGGTCGAACATTAATTGGAGTGGATGTATACAAATCCGCATTCGGTTTCTTTATAATTGAATATTTATTAAACGAATCAAATATAGATGTATTTGTATTCGCTTTAATCAAATCGAATTCGAATTGAACACGGATGCTTAAGTGGATAGTTGACAGCCTTACAAGCTCCTCAAGTTTTGTGCACACAAAATATGTGTGCATGGATCAGGAGGGCAGACACATTAGTGCCAAAAAGTGATAAGTGTGCTCCTAAAAAGTGTGAATCACTTTTCGGTGTGGATGTGTTAGCCCCCTAGTCCATATGCACACATCATTTGTGTGCACGAAATCCAGCCTCCCATATAAAACCCTTTTACAGCCAAGCTTTTAACAAGGTGAGCCTAGTTTCACATGACTCAAGTTCATTTAACAAACGTGCTCAATTTTGGGTTCAAGCTCAGCTAGGTGAACTTGAAACCGGGTCAAGCTCAACTCCTGAGTTAAGCTTGTGTCATTGATTGCCGGGATTTGGTTGGACAACTTAAAGTTAACCTAAAGTTAGAATGGCATTAGGGCCCAACACATTATAGCCAAGAAAGTGATAGATACTTTTTGGGGGATGCTTTTCACTTTTTGGCACTGATATGTTGGGCCCTAATGTCATTCTTACCTTAAACTAACTTTAAGTTGTTCTACCAAATCCCTTGGGGTCATCGATAGCCCGCGGGTCCCAGGAGATATTTCCTATCAGCGGTGATGATGTCCTGCAGTGGAGGACAGCCAAGTTTGTTCCCTTCATGTCATACAACGGTGGATTGGAATCATTTAGCCTAGGTTTATCCAACCGGAATGGTGAAGACTCAAAAGGGAATTTTCTTTCCCTCATCGCTCGCTATATAAGTGGAGGAACCCTAGTTTTAAACATAACAAACACGCAGCCCGCAACATTTTAGGGTTCCGAGAGGCAAGGTGAGCGTATGAAGGGCCATCCTCTCCCTTGCTTTTCCGATTCCTGTTCTTCATTGCTCTCATTATCTTCTTTTTCTTTTTATTCTTTTATCTTTTATTTTTTCCTTCTTCTTATTGGATTCCTCTCTCTCCCTCCTTCCATTCCTGTGTGATGGGTGGGTAGGGGGGAAAAGAGATTAAGAAATAAAAAATGAAAGAGAATAAAGGAAGGTGCGGTGATGGTTAAATATCTCGTTAATCTGAGTGACTGTAAATGAGGACACTCTTCTTTATCCATTCTTAAAAAGAAAGAGATTCTGAGTGCCTTCTCTTTCTCTTGTTTCCCAGTCTTGTAAGCTAGATCGTCATTTTTTTTTTCCTTTATATATATATATATATATATATATATATATATATATATATACATTTAACTGGTTTCTAACCCTGGGTATATCATGTTGTGCAGCGATGAAGCCAAATAAAAAGTTTCTAGCGCAGGCTCGACAGTATAAGGCTGGCTAGGGGGTCACTGTCACTCTCAAGAAGAAGAAGAGGCACCTAATTCAAGGGGGCCTTCCCAAGCTCCTGAGGCCGTTCAGGCCCCCGAGGCTGCTCAAGCTCTCAAGGCAACCCAAACCTCGGCCTCCAACACCTCAATCCCCATCGTGGACTTGGAGGCTGAGACCATCAGATCTCCTTCTCACCCTACAACAAAGGGTGAGATAGCGGCTCCACCTGAGGCCGCTACAACTATGGTCGCGTGCACGGCGACCTCTTCTTCTTCTCCCTGGGTGGCTTCGCCTTCTGATGCAGCTATTGCCCAAGTGTCTCCTTCATCTGCCCCAGAGAGGGGCCAGTCTTCTACTGGGCCTTCGTCATGGCTGTCAAAGCCAAGCTCTGGGGTTGACTACATCCTGGGGGCATCCCACCTAGGGACCTCGAGTCCCTCAAGGCTCTCAGTCCATCTACGCTGCATCACTGGATGGTCTACTACTTGGCCAAGGTACAATCTTTCCTTAGTTTTTTTTTTTTTTTTACTTTCTTTTGTGTAGTTTGTAATGACTCACTAGTGTATTTTGCAAACTATGGCCTTAATAACAGCCTCTATTAAGAGGTTTAAGACCATTGAAAAGGTCTAAGGCAATCTCCAGGGCCGACTTGCTAAAGCCAACCAGGACTTCGGGGCCCTTTAAGACAAAACTGATGCAGAGATCAAGGCCCTCCGAGAGAAGCTCGTATGGGTGGAGGGGACTGTAAGCACCTAATTTTGGAGTGACTCCCAGTTCTGGCACTTCTCTTCAGGTCAGCAGACGGGCAGAGGTCACCGTGCTTTATGCTAGGAATGAATAAAGAGCTAATCTTCCTAGATCCATTAAAAAAAAAAAGAGAAGAGAAAAAAAAGAAAAAAGAAAAAAAAAGAAGAAATAGAAAAAGAGAGTGAGCTACATTTGCTTTGATCTTCAAAGTGGGGTGCATAGGCGGCCTAAATTTATGCTTAATCAAGTCAAAAAGTGTATTGATCTCTTAGAACTTTTGAAAATAAGTGATCAACAAATGACATTAGGGGAGACATTTCACACCTTGCAAAGTTTGTAGCAGTCTGTGTCTTGTAAAGGGTTGACAAGTGAATTGTAAGTTGTGATGAACACCCAATCACCCAATACCCTTGTTGATGATTCAATAAATGTTGAGTCTTTTATCCCTTTCTTTTGAAAATCGTTGTCCTAAGCCACGTTTCGTCCTATAATTTAAACCCTCCTTGATCTTTGAGCAACTAGGCCAAATCCTTGAGTCAAAATCCTTCAAAAACACTACCAATTATATGTTTGATAGTGATGGAACCTTGACATGCATGAAAAAAAGAGGAAAAGAACATGCATGTTTGAAAGGGCATCTGAGAGGACATCACGAGTAAAAGCATCAAACATGGCAAGATAAAAGCCACAGGCATGGTGAAAATCGGAGTCCGACACCATGAGTAAAAATTACGTGGAAGCTAGACTTAGAAATTCTCCAAATGCCAAGGGAAAAAAATGCTAAAATAAATAAAATAAATGTCAATTATCGTCTGCTCCTCTTAAATGCAAGTCTGAACACCATACCACAGAAGCATCCAGAAGAGAACTCATTGAAGACTACCACCTCTGGTGGGGATACATACAAAGACAAGGGGTAAACCAATAGGACTTAGCTCATGTCATACGTCGTTTTGACATGTTAAGTAAGCAAAGAGGTACAGATGAGACAACTATCGTCAATCCCAAGAAGAGAGCTTACACCAAGCAGGGGCAAGATTTCAAGCATTAATTGCAAATCACTCACCATGTTCAAGGTCAAAATGCAAGCAAATGAAGAATACATGGGGCAAACACTCTAGAGACACGGTTTTCATTAAAGAGAAATAATGCATGGTATAAACTGGGGGCAAGAGATCAATCTCATTAAAGTTGGGGTCTCTAACCCAACCAAAGAGCCCAAGGGGCCAAACCAATGCATCAAAGGACATTTTACATGAAAAGGGAACACCAATCCAAATCTTCTAAGGT
>JAOXJP010091446.1:0-14664 GCA_025762735.1 Platanus orientalis | reverse complement strand
CCACAGCCTTTAACTACACTAAATTTTGATAACCGAGCTGAAAACTGCACCAAAAATACTTGTTCGATCATATGGGGATTTCTTGATGGGAATTGCTCCTGTATTTTATGTGGGTTTTTTCTTTGGCCCATACATGGAGGTTTTGAAGTTTAAGGAATAGTAGGACTACAGAAACTAGCAGACTGATCATTGGATTCTCGGGCAGTCGTAGGGGGCTTATGAAGCGGGGTCATCCCTTGAGTTTGGGTTCCCGTGGTTGCTTGAAGGTTGTGGGAATTGAGCTGCTAGAATTCCTTCAATGCTCAAGTTTATGAAATGGTATTTTGAAGGTAGGAGAGAGTCCAAACAAATGAGCTTGACCTTACCCCGTTTTGAGTTTGGGAGAATCTTTTAGGGTTTTATGTGTGTCAAATACAGACAAAATGGCTTGTTTTATTTTGAACAGGACGTGATGGTGGAAAATATTGGGATTTCATAATCCAGTAAGAATTTAATACTTTGAAGGTATTGAAATTACAAGGATGTGGCCACTGACAGACTGAATTTCTGAGTTTGGGTCAATTCCCGGGAGTCGGTTGACCACCTAGTCCCTAGTACGAAATTGCTACTCCTGTTTGGAGTAAATGAGGGAATCCATTCTGATAAGTTTCACAAAAGCTCATGTCCCTTAGAGAGTTTTTTGAAGGTTTCACAATTCCGGAGAGATGGACGCCAACTAGTCCTGATTCAGATAACTAGGGAACATGCTAGCTCCATATGAGTGAAACGAGAATAGGACCGCTTTTTATCTTTTTTGGGGGAGGTTTGAGATTTCGCCTAGACTTGAGATATTGAAGTCCTTTTCTTATATCTATGGATTTGAAGCTAAGATCAGGGGAAAGATATGGTCATTGTCCTTTCAGAATTTAAAGGTTAGATGAACCTTTGAGAGCTCTTCCAATGGTCACTTTCAGGTTTAGGTCAACCTAGATTAAGGGGTTGACTATTGTCGATCTTGATGAGGGTCGACTCTGTGAGGAGTTTCTTGAAGTTATGAGAGGTAGGGGTGCATAGTGTCTGAAATTGTATCATTCTGACGGTGATGGAGGTTCCAGGGATCCTTTGAAGGTCTAAAAGTGAATTCTTGCCAATGAAAAGGGTAAAATGGTAATTTTTTGCCTGTGGGTCAAAAATGAGAAAATGAGAGTTCTTCGTCTATGATGCTTCATGACCAGAAGGCTTATATAGATAAGGGAATTTCAGTAATCTAAATGATAGATAGTGAGTTCTAAGCCTTTAGAGGTAAAAGGGTAAAATGGTGATTTTTTCACCTGTGATGCTTTACTGATGAAAGGCTTATAGAGGTTGGGAAAATTATAAACAACATGAGTGTGTTCTTGAATGTGGACACTCAAAGTACTGTTGATGCTCCTGCGAGAGATTAGGGTTTGTCTTGAAATGGTGCATCTCGAGCTGTAATGAGGTGTTTTGACTGTTTTATTGCAGCTGGAGAATCTGGAAAGACTTCTTTAGGAATGCCTAAGCCCCTAGAGTCCAGGTTTGTCTTCCTAAGCCAAGGATGCCTAGAGTCTTGATGCCTAAATGTTGTTATGCTATCCTTAGGCTATCACATGACCCGAGTCAAAATTTGGGTGTTGACATTCCCTAAACCCTTAAAAGACAGTTTTGGCTATATTTAACCAACTGTAGGTCCCCAAAAGTTCCTTGGATAACCAAATCCAAATTAGTCAGAGGCTAAGTCTCAATTTTTTTAAGACTTCAAGGCTAGCTTTCTAGCCCAAATATTACCAACTACATTCCACATCAATTTCCTTATTCTCTCCAAATAAAACCCAATCATCTTTCAACAAGTGATGGGTCCTCAAAGGATAACCCAAAACTCACCAAAGATGAGAAACTCAGCTAGTCAGTGGCCTAACCTTGGAAGTTTCCAAACCTTTCGAAAGACTCCTACCAAGACCTTCAAGAAGCTTGGTAGAACCCGATTGACTCATTCTCCATCAAGTCAAACTAGGACCATCTTTACTAGCATTTAACACTCAGTGGACCCCCAAGAACTCTCTGGGAACCCAAATCTTCCAAGATCATGCCCATTTTCGTAAAATTTTCAAGATCTTCAAAACTCTCCCTAATAGACAAGTCTATTCTTAGACTCAACATGGCTCAACTGCTCCTTTCTTTACAATATTAGTCTGTATTTTTTTGCCAAGTGACCCTCCTTCAGGAACCTCACGGGAACTCTCTACAAATCAGATTGTCTATCTGTCAGATCTTGTATTCTCCAGATTCCAATGCCCAAAATATTTCATGACCCCGAAAAATCCCACATGTGACTCAACAAAAACCTGTCCTTGATTCGCTAAGAGTTTGATATAAGACAAGATAGGGCTTTTAGTACAATTTTCACTCGGGTATTAGTTTCACAAATAGTTTGAACCTATGTCTCACATAAACCAAGGGCTATCTTTCATATTAACATTCCAGGAATCAATTTTACCATTTTACCCCCTAGCATAGGTCCAAGCATGCTGGAGTTATTCAAACTTAATTTTGGCCTACCAACTCGTATCTGAATCTAATTTTGACAGTTGCACTATGACTAGAGTATTTGAGAGATGTGAAAAGCTTATAAGCCTTGAAAATTTTGAGTTGTAAAACCCAAAAAGATGGCCTAACCAACAAAAGAATCAAAACATGAAAGAAAATGTTGATATTTTTGCGAAAAATAATCATTACTTTTCGATATTTAAAAAAAATAATCACTACTTTTCTGAAAAAATCCTAAAAGCTTCTTTTCATCTCCACCCTCCATTTTTCCACTTCCTTACCAGAGCTCTCCATCTCTCCCCCTTGCCACATAGCCTCCATCCACCTCCTTCACCCCTTAGCCAATAGGAAGAGGCCCCCTAGCCACCTGACATGTGGGTAGGGGTGCAACCTTGCCTTTGTACCCCTCTCCTTTCCACCACACAATGGTGTAGTCCCACCATGGCATGGCCATCTATGCCATCCACCTCCCATCACCCCCCATGATTGACCCTATCTATAAATAGCCCCCCATTTCTTCCAAATGGAAGAGAACTCCATTTTTTCACCAGAAAAAGAGAGGAAAGAAAAGAAAGGAAGAGAGAAGAGAAAGAAAGAGAGAAAGAGAAAGAAATGAAAAGGAAAGCTCCCCCTTGAGGTAGGTACCCCATCCCCTTTCTTTTTCATAGTTTATAATCTTTTATGTTGTTGCAATTGACTCCTCAAAAACCCCATTGAAAGCCCCTAATGGTGGGACATGGGAGAGACAAGCTCCCTTGCTTTTATTTTTACCTACTGGTAGTGCAGAGAGCATAACTTTGTCAATATAGGGATTTATAATCTTAAATTTACATAGTAGGTCACTAATATAGTGATCTACTGTTTTGTAAAATTTCATATCCATTGGATTTTATTTGATCCCTAAACTAGACCCCACTTGCTGACTATTTTGGGGTGATTTTGCACCCCACAGCTTAAGCCAAGTAGGGTCTCCGAATTTTAATTCATTTTGTGTTCATGATTTTAATGTGATTCTTTCTTTATTTTTTATTTAACTAATTAGCATGCTCTAATTAATTTTTGCATATCATTTTACTCACATTTTGGTATTTTATTGTCATTTTGTTTGAATTAATTTTATGTTGTTCATGTTCTGCATTAGGTTGTCATTCAACTTGTTTACTGAATTACTCTCTATATACTTATGATATTGCTCTAGTTTTCTTATAGTAGTCTTATAATATTTTCAAGATGTTACTTATAACATTTAGGCTTAGCCTAATGGGTGTAGCCCCTGGAATGGGTCTTATAGCCCACTAATTTCATAGGGGATTCTGCAGATTTGCACATAACCCACCCATTTTGGAAACTCCAAAGTGGGGTCTAGCCTTCGCAACTAAGATTGGAATTTTTTAGAGAGATGTCTAGGGTCCTAACCCAATTCCCTGAAAAAATTCTAGGCTTAATTGACCTCAGGAAGTGGCCCAAAATGTAAAAAAAAACTCAGTTGCTGGAGTGTTGTCTAAAACTTGTATAGTTGAATTTTAAGCTAAGCCTGAATTTTAATCTTGTTAAAGTTCAGTCGTACAACATAATTTCAAGCGTACAGACTAAACCCTACCTCTACTCATTATACCTTGTTGGAAAGATCTCTCTCTTAGCTTTCCAAAGAAACTAACCACAATTAATTATGAGTTTTATGGAGAGAGATATGTTCATTTGAGTGTAGGATGTTTACAGTATGCCTGAATTTTAATCCTGTTAAAATTTAGGCATACACCTTAAGCTTAGGTATATAGCCTATTTCAGGCATACAAATCTCTCTCTTATCTTTCCAAAGAGACTAACCACACTTAATTTTGAGTTTTATGGAGAGAGATATGACCATTTAAGTATGGGTTGTCTAGAATATGCTTGAATTTTAATCTAGCTAAAATTCAAGTGTACACATGATGTTCAGGCGTACTGTCTCTAAACTTTTTTTTCTCTGTTCACTGCCACACAACAGGCCCACATGATGCCCCAAGACTTGTAAACCCATTTAATGAGCAACCCAAGCTTCATTTTTCCTAGGGGTCCCCAGTAGGGTTCATTAAGGCTTATACACCTGTATTTTCACTTTTGTGAAAGTTTAGAACTATACCCAAAGTTTAGACATACCCCTAAAGATCAGGCGTACAATTTGGGAAAATTCCAAATTTCCCCTTTCTGATAATCAAAAAATGGAAATGAACTCCCACACTTCTAGAACAATAACAAGCCTCTATTCCCACCTTTGGAATGTCAAATTGGCCCCTGTTCACAAAATAGGCCCACAATGGGGTATCCTTAGGTTATACGCCTAAATTTTATCCTAGAATACAATTCAGGTGTATGGTACAAATTCAGGCGTACCAATAAAAATTAAACAAGAGTCACACCCATTCGTTTTTTCTTATTAACACTCAAATATTGCTTAGTTAGAAGACCCACCACTATACGTACCTCTCCCCATCATGAAACTAATCCTAGTAAGGTTAAACCATACACATGTAAATCTCAAGTGTATCAGGTACCTGAATTTTACCTGGGGTACAATGCTAGTGTTGTGGCTACTACATCAGCATGGTTTGATTGCATAACTCGACCCAATCACTACCTTTAAACTCTTCCTGACCTTTTATGGTTTTCACCTTATCCTGGGGTCATGTCACAGTGGTTCACAACCTGAAGACCCTTGGACTCAGTCAAAGCCCCATCATGTCCCTAAAACATACTCACATTGGTATGACTTATTCCCGACCCCCATTTCACTAACTTGATTGCTTGTTATAGTAGTGCGGAGTACTCTGTAAATATATAAATACACTATAATGAACAGCACCTAATTCACTCTCACAGTTAGATAAATTTGATTACCAAGATTTCCACACACAACAAACCCTAAGAACTACATGCAGTTTGATCCCTACAAAACCCTAGGAACACTGAACCACACAAGATTGGGTATGTAGGCAGCTTGAGATTATGTCTTAGGTGCAATTGTAGTAATTACACCACAAGGGTGGTCCAAACCAATATTATTAAATCTAATAGGTATATAACATTATAGCTTATGACAAGCATGAATTGTTAGATTAAAGAAGCCACCCTAAAAGGTGGGTAATTGGGGTGCCTAACACCTTTACCTATTACAACAAAATAGCTTACCAAATTCTCTGAAGAACTAAACTAGTCTCGAGAGTTATCACAGGGATAAGGGCCTAGCCCATGCCGCAAGACGGGAAATGAGGAAGATGTCCAACTCCATCTATAAATATCAGAGTTAGTGGTAACTCCAAATCAAAACCCATGGCATTCATCAAGCTAGGCTTTGCACCCCATAGAATGTAATTTATTAGATGTGAATGGTTCATTGGTAGAATGGTTACTAAGGCTGAGAAATGGAAGGAATCTCATGATTAACTGTTTGAGAATCGGATGTTGGTGCACTGGTTATGAATCCTCGAAGGTCATGGTTTCCTAGAAATGAGAGGTATTTTGCCCAGCCAAGAGGGGTTGGATGGCTTTCAGAGGTTTGGGAAAGTCTAGGCATGGTTTGGCATACATCTTTTGGTATGACAAGGTTATGACCATTTTGTCAAAAGGAGGCCTCTGGAGTCCTGGTTTGCTTTTTTTAAGGATTTGATTACATTTGAGTTGCTTATAAGTATTTTCCTAAATATTGAGGATTACAGGGCATGGGTTGGTCCTATCCTCCTAAACTAGGGTTTCTTAGGGTTTTATCGAGATATTGCCTTCAAGAGCTTGTGAGATTCATCCGAAGAACTGCGTCAAAATTTGTGGACATAACTATTATCCCTACCTCATTTCTACTTTTGTTTTCTCCTGTGCACCAAAGTTTGTGTTTATAAATTTTTTAGCATTTCTCCATTTTCACTTGGTCATTTGTAAATGTCTTAAATTGGGTCTCAATATTTTCATAGTATCGACCACTGCCATATTGTTCTTTATAATAATCCATCCATTGTAAGGGAACCTTTACCTACTTCTCACCACAACTGAACGTCAATGCAACATTTCACTAATAGAGGATGCCTAAGGTAATCCCTACTAATTTCCCACTACATTCAAGTGATAATATAGTGTTTCCTTACAGTACATGCCTTAGCATAAAGTTGAAATGACAAAAAATAAGATAAAATAAAGAAAATAAAGGTTGATGTTGACCTTTCTAACCTCCTACTTGATGTACTTTTAAAAGTCACCAAATACTCATAGCTCTTTCCTAAGTATACACATTTGTTGTCTTAGAATTACATGCCTTAAATTCTAGGATTTCATCTCTTGCTTCATTCTTCTCTTCAAATTCATATCCTCCATTCTAAAATCCTCTTAATACTTTTATCTAATATGCTTGAGGTACATGTGTACTAATTATGTTGATCATCTCTTTCTGAAATAATTTTCTTAATATCATCCTCTCACCTATTCTCTTAACCTATACATTTCATCATTTAGATTTTTTTAAAACTATTGTATGTACCTCTTTTCTATTAGTGTCTTCTCCTATGTACCAAAGTTTGTAGCTGCATTCTTAGATTTTCTACCTTTATACTTATTCTCTTGAAGATATATTTTATTCTCCCCTTTTCATTATATTTACTAGCGTCACAGTCTTTTTTACTTGCATCCACATGTGGTATATTAACCCTAGCCACTTCTATGGTTTATGATTATTAATATGATGGATCAAGTTGGTTTTAATCATAAGTGGAAAGGATGGATAAGAGAGTGCATGAGTTTTGTCTCTTTTAAAGCTCTGATCAATGGTTCCTTGGGCAAGGTGATTTCTCCTTCTAATAGTCTTAAACAATGGGATCCTCTCTCTCCTTTTCTCTTCCTTCTTTGTGCGGAGGGTCTGTCTGTGTCTTTGATTAATTTGGAGAGATGTAAACAAATTTCTAGGATCAAAATTAATCTTTCTTGTCCTGTGATCTCTCATTTACTATTCACAGATGATTGTTATATCTTTTCAAAAGTTTGTCAAAAAAGAAATCAATCTCATAAATGATTGTCTCTCAAAATTTAGTGAAGGCTTGGGTTAGACTATCAATCATAAAAAAAATTGAAGTCATTTTTAACCAAAACACCCCCTTCAGTTTAAAAGAATCATTTTAGGAAGTTTAAGTTTCAAACAAGATCAAAGTCTAGCATCTTATCTTGGCCTGCCGTCCTCAATTAGAAGAGATAAAATATCTCTATTTTCTTATATTGAAGATATGACAAGATTAAAAGTCCAAGGCTGGTAAGGAAAACTTTTGTCTCAGGCTGGTAAGGAAGTTTTACTAAAGTTTGTGGTGGTTACCATCCCTACTTATGCCATGTCATGCTTTCTTTTACCAAAAAATGATTTGTAACTATATTAACTCTGTTCAAGGAAAGTTTTGGTGGAGGAGTGACAATAATGACAAAAGGATTAACTAGATTACCTAGAATAAAACACAGAAAAGAAAAAAGGATGGTGGATTGGGATTCTATGATTGCCATAATTTCAATCTAGCCCTTTTCGCTAAGCAAGCATGGAGAATTCTTCATAACCCCAATAGTCTTTGGGTACAAACCCTTAAGTCCCTTTATTTCCCTAAGGAGTTGTTCTTGTCCATTAAATGCAAAACCAACTGTTCTTGGGCTTAGAAAAGTATCCTTAGGGGTCGTGATCTCCTTATTAAAGGGCTACTTTGGACCATGGGGAATGGAAAGGATATTGATATTTGTAGAGATCCATGGATTCCTAATTCTGAAAATTTTTTATTTTTCCCGTTCTCCTAGGAGCCTCCTCAAATTTAAAAAGTCTACTAATTGATCAATCAGGAGTCTAGATCTTGGAATTTTTTAGCTATTAGAAACTGGATTTCTTCTAAGGACCAAAATTTTATTCATTGAATTCTAATTCCCCAAAATTCCTTGAGGGATAAGATCATTTGAAGTCTTGAAAAAAAAGGAATTTTCACTATTAAATCTGTTTATTTCCTGTCTATTTCATCCTCTCAAACTCTTTCAAATGTTTCATCTTTAGTCCCTACCTGTGTCCCTCTTATATCAAATCCTAATCTCTAGAACATTATGTGGTCCCTTAATATCCCCCCAAGGTAAAACACTTTGTTTGGCGTGATGTAAAGAGACTCTTTGTTAAAGAAAATCTAAATAAAAGGAAAATCTTTATCCCAGATCTTTGCTCTTTATGTAAAGAGGCAAATGAGACTACCATGCATTGCCTTGTAAACTGTACGAGTGTTGCCCTTGTCAGGTTTGCTTTTCCCCTAAGCCTCATAACCAAAATTGATAATTGCTAAACCTTTTTTTGAGTGGTTTTCCAAGTGGTGCTTTATGCCTTAGCTATCTAAATATGATCGTAACAATATCTTGTCTACTATTGCCATCTTTGCTTGGAATATATGGAATGCCCGAAACCAAGCTATTTTTGAAAAAAAATCCCTTTTAATATGTTTAATGCTTCATCTTCTGCTTTTATGTTACTATATGATTATCATAATGATGGTAGCACATTTTTGTCGCCGGTGGAGCGGATTGATCATCTTTGTTGGAAACCACTAAATAGGGATGTTGTCAAAGTTAATTTTGATGGGCCTTTTTTTCAGTCTTCTCATTCTTATGAAGTGGGAGTGGTGATTTGTGATTGGAGGGGGACTTTTATCCATGCCTCGCGGGAGGGGAGCTCTGCTGACTCCGCTTTTGTTGTGGAGTGTCTCGCCACTAGATTGGCGCTTTCTACAGCTCACAAGCTGGGCTTTAGATCTTTGATGTTAGAGGGTGACTCGCTTGATGTCATTTTTCTCTTATTGGATCATTCGGAGTTGATCCCATGGGTTACTTGTAGCCCTATATATGACTGTCTTGTATTATCCAAACTCTTTAATGTGCTCACTTGTGCTCATGTTAAGAGATGTGCTAATTCGGTCACTGACCATTTAGCTAAGAGTGGTCTGGGGACCTTTTCATGTATGGAATGGGCTTCTACTCCTTTATGGCTAGAACCGGACCTCCTCTTTGATGTAGTTGCCAATGTGCAACCTTTATGCCCCTAATTTTATGATATGATATCTTTTTATATATATTAAAAAAAAAAAAAAAATCCCCATGGGATTTATTGCTTTTTGAGGATGGCCTAGTCAAAACTTGCTTATTTCTCATATAGCTAGGTGACAATGCAGGGCATACCTTCAGGGAAAACCTTCTTGTAAGGCTTGGAACAAAAAGAAGGTTGGAGTGGGGGTGGCGAGGGACTTGGATAAACTTATGCTATCTGACCTGTACACCACGCTCTCCTTTATCTGGTCTCTCCCCATCGAGGTTGAAAATTACCCACAATCGCATTGTTGTCCTAACCAAGTCCAAGAAGAAGTGCGGAAAGATTAAATTGCAAGTTTGTTAGTGATGTCCAATGGGAAGAGACCTCCCAAGAGACAAATGAGGTCGGTATTAAAAACAAATCAAGGTGACAAGGTCTAAGACACCTATGTAATTAATCCTGTGTAATATTTGTTGACAAAGTTAACGCTGTGTGGTGCAAATCCTACCATGAACAAGTTCAAATCAGTTCTTGCTTTCAAGATCATTAGTAGGATGCCATGCAATGTTAGCTTGTTAGCTTTATGCCAAGATCCCTTAAAGATTTAACCAACTCTCACCTAAATATCCATCCAATCCCATGACTTCGGTTGTTCGTTGCAGGTAATTTATAGTGCTTTCCAGCAGCAGCCAAATTGAAAATCATAAAACCATATATAAGGGGAAGGAAGAACTCTTCAAAGTGTATGCCTGGAAAAGCAGTTTGAATGACAATTTTACTTTTAGGCTGGCTAGCTAGAGCAGACATTCATGACCGACACATATAGCCTGATATATTAGAATCTGTATGTTTGTCTTGTCTCTAGTGTAAAATCTGGGGACTTAAATAGGGTTTAAGAACCATTACAGATGAGGTAAGCCATGCTCATTGTTGATAAATGAAGTACACGCAATGCTTAGGTATGATGGATGTCATTTAGATGGGTTGAAGAGAAACTCTTCCTTGTGGAACCCAACAACAACAACCAAAATCTCTCGTTAGAAAACACAAAACAAAATGTGAAAAGAAAGATTTGCCAACCCAACAAACAGCTGTCATAAACAACCCTTTCCCCCGACTTGGGAAAGTTTCCAATATCAAATCCTTCTACATTTTTGTTATCTAATCTTATTATTAATGACTTAATCCATATTCACAGGGCAGAACACATTAGGAATTCAAAAGATTGTGGGAACTACATCAATGGACAATACAAATCAAAGGGTTCTTATCCAGTGTTTGACAAAATTCTATTCACAACTGAACTAACAGTATAAGACTATCAGATCAAACATGGTCCTTTCCTTCAACACTGTGGGATCGGATAGTACGGAACGCCTTTTCGATCCGACTAGTTGATTAAATGAAAGGTGGAATCTACCTTAACTTCTAGTCACATCACCATCAATACCCATCGGACGGTCATGGTGAGAAGATTTCCCCACCACAATATTTTAGGTTGTGAAATCAAACATTGAAGAGAAACTCAATTATATCTTAGGGCTTGACTTGGTGAGAGGTTAAACTTAAATGGAAGGGGTGGTGCCCACATCATGATGACATGAGAGTGACCTCATCATAATTGGCCTAAAGGGCAGGGTGGGGCTTGCACCTTTTCGCACCCTCCTCCAACCTGGCAGTTACTTTGGGAGAGACCATTGAGCCTCCTTTTCATCTCTGTTTCTTCCGACGTCCAGCTTTTTCTGTGCTACATTCTTTAATTCGTTATAAGTGTTTATATATATAGAAAGAGTGACCAACTTACACGTACATACATACATGAGAGCTATAAATTATCGGTTCCTGTTCACCTATCCCCAATCAAAACTAGCATTATCATCTCTTATTTTATGAACAACATGTCAGGAGGAGAAGCATCTGGCATTAGCAGACCCAAAGTTGTGGTGAAGAGGGTCTTAGCCAAGCCTCAACATGAGGGGGATGGAGCTGTTGTTAGAAGAGGCATTGGAAGGTTTTATTTTTTTAGCACTTTTTTTTTTTTTTTTTATTTAGTTTCACTTGTTTTTTTCTGTAATTTTCAATCTCTGCTTTTCTTCATGTTTTAGTTTTTAAATTTTTGGTTATGGGAATTATTTTATTTAATTTTTTTTTTTTTTTGGGTTTTTTGCGGGATTTCAGGATGGAATTGAAGCATTTGGATCCTTTTCTTATGTTGGATGAGTTCTTTGGTAGGTTCATCCTCCTCCTTTTGATTTTCAGGCTTGTACTAGTTTTTCATAAGTACAATAAATAAATAAAAATGATTTTTTATTAAGTTCTTGGTGTTGTTGCCTTTTCAGTTTCTGCACCAGCTGGATTTCCTGACCATCCGCATAGAGGTTTGAGAGTCTAATCGATTGGTCTCAATATCCTTTAATGCATTTGCGTTGGATCCTCTTTTCTGTTCTTCGTTTTCTTTAACTAATTTAGATTTCTGCATTTTCAGGCTTTGAGACCGTTACATACATGTTGGAGGTACGAGTAGTTATAAGATTCCATTTTTTTTTTCGATTGGGAACTTCAGATTATGAGAAGCTGAACTGGGTTTTCATGGATTTCAGGGAGGTTTCACTCATCAAGATTTTGCAGGCCACAAGGGCATAATCAGAACTGGTGATGTACAAGTATGAATTTTGATTGAGATAGATCTCTTATCGATGATGTAACAGAATTACAAATTTAGTTGTTGCTTTGGGTCTCATTCTTCTTTATTTTTGTATCCTGTTCTTCAGTGGATGACTGCAGGTAGAGGGATAGTTCACTCAGAAATGCCCGCAGGAGAAGGAACCCAGAGGGGCTTGCAGCTTTGGATCAATTTGTCATCCACAGACAAAATGTAAGAATCCCATCAACAGACATCAATTCATCTTTTCTCTTTTGACATTTTTAAGTTCATCCAAAATCTAATGATCCCTGTATATAAATTTAATTTCGAGCCGCAGGATTGAGCCTAGATATCAAGATTTGTTAAGGGAGGACATCAAGAGTGCTGAGAGAGACGGAGTTGAAGTCCAAGTTATAGCAGGAGAAGCCATGGATGTCCAATCTCCAGTATACACTAGGACACCCACAATGTTTCTTGATTTCACCATGAAACCTGAAGCTCAATGGCATCAAAGCATCCCTGAATCCTGGAACTCCTTTGTGTATGTCATTGAAGGGGAAGGCATCTTTGGGTCTTTGAATTCATCACCAGCAACGGCTCACCATGTTCTGGTCTTGGGTCCAGGGGATGGGCTCAGTTTGTGGAACAAGTCTGCCAACCCGCTCAGATTCATCCTTGTTGGAGGGCAGCCTATTAATGAACCTGTCGTCCAGTATGGGCCCTTTGTAATGAACACACAAGCTGAGATTGATCAGACTATCGAAGACTATCACATCTGCCAGAATGGATTTGAGAATGCCAAGTTTTGGAAATCTCAATCAGTAGGTTAATAAATTGAATAGGAAGAATGTCAAACGGGTCTGAAGTGAAGCCAGAGTATGTCCGCCCAAAAAGCAAGAAATAAAGGGTGGCATCTCTGTTTCTCTCAAACAGAAATAGGAAGGGAGCAGAAAAGAATGGCCTCAGGATTCATGGGATTGCAAATGCTTCTAGAAGCTCATGATGCAGATGCAAAAAGTTGTATGACTGAAGTCATGATGAATCAGCTCATTTGGATTATGGCTCTTTCAACTAGATTTTCTTTTCTTTTTTTTTTACCCTTCCTTTTCCTTTTGTTATTCCATGATTTTGAAGTTAATTTATTTTCAATGAAAATTTTGTTATTTTCTTTTGGATCTTGGTGGTGATGGGGAGTGGGGTGGTGGTGATGGTGATGGTGGAGGTGACTCCTTTTTGTGAGTTGGGTTCTCAGTCATTTTTGCACCCACAGTTTCCCCTCCAACTTGGATACAATATCTGTAAGCACTTAGTAGTAGAAGTGTCAATGACGTGCAAGGGATTCATTTGGTTAGTTTTCTTATATGTTGGGTGCTATAATTGTTTTATTTCCTGTTCTGAACTAATTTGTAACTTTTTTTTTTTTTTTTATGAATAAACTAATTTATAAGTTTTAAACATAATTCTCCGTTTATTCATTTTAATGTGGTTCTCTAATTTTTTTTGGTAGAAGTATAGTTTTCTAGTTGAACTGTAAATATGGACAAGTACACACTAAGATACATTATTTGACTCTTTCATATATATATATATATATATCAATCCTTCTTTTGTGTAGGCGACCTCATTGGCACCCTTAACAACAAGTACTTATGAATACTCTGTTGATTATCATAGAAATTAGTAAAATAGATTCAGGAATTCTATCAATCTACATATTGTTCAAGGGATAGATGGCCGAGATTGACAAGATGACATGTCTGCATTGGCTTCCCTGTAGCAATGATGATTGGCAAGGTGCTTGATGCATATTATTATCTTTGAATGTTTCAATATATCTGCTCTGGAGTTGCATTTTTGGCCTCTGAATTGAACATCATTTTCCATATATGCCAAAGCATAAATGCGAGGACTTGCTGGTTGCGGAGAGAGTTGCATGAACAAGGCAGGACAAGGAGGTAACATGCTGTGGTCTCGATGCACCAAGCACAAGGGATTGATGGTCAGCACATACTGAAGTTAGCTTTCACAGAAAAATTATGGAGAAAAGGACCCAAAGAAGAAAAAGGGGGGGGGGGGGAGGAGGAGGGGAGAGAAGGTTGATTCCAGGGGAACTTAAGGAGATTTTCCAGATAAATGAGCACATCAGTCTAATGTTTGCACCAGCCGGTGGCCAATTCAGTTGTGAAGGTTCTGTCAAGGGAAGCACCCATTAGAATTTTTTTCAAGATGACCTTTAGGAATGTAGATCCACTACAAGAAAATGTGTTTTTAGCGGTAACCTTTTCGCATTGCTTTTCTAGAGGATTGCTTCCCATGATTTAGAGAAAAAATGAAAGTGATAAAAAAAAAAAGGCGACCCAGTGCATGAGGCTCCCACTAACACAGGGTCTAGGGAGGGCAAGATGTACGCCTGTCTCTTATA
>JAOXJP010091435.1:0-14664 GCA_025762735.1 Platanus orientalis | reverse complement strand
GTTATTTTCTTCTATTTTCTCGTCTTTTTCTATTCTAAATCCTCCTTATCTCCTTTCTATGATTTTATTTTCTGATTCTTAGATTTTGTGGGTACTTGTTTGTTTCTAAATTATATTTTTGATTTCGCTGCTTCCGCATCCTTAATTTAAATTATTTGAGGCTTTGGAACATTATTTTACATCAATTTTTGGTATCTTCTCCCTTGTCCTGCATCAGGATGGTATTCACAACATCTTGCGACAAATGGATGGTACTCACACCTTCTTATGACTACCGACAGAGGGATGGTGTCCACATTGTCTTGTGACAAAGGGATGACTACTCTAGGTACTATTGGATTTCTTTCTTGAGGGAGAAATCTAAAGCTTTTGAAGAGTTCAAGATCATATGTAAGAAATTTCAAGTAGAAAAAGAACTCTTAATCAAAAGGATTTGAAGTGAGCTTGAGAACTCAAGATTTCAAATATTCTATAAGGAATATGGAATCCAACATGAGTTCTCTGCCCCCAAGACACTCCAACATAATGGAGTGGCAAAAAGGAAGATTAGATTCTTGAAAGACATGGCAATTGTCATGCTATCTAGCAAGAGTTTTCTTAAAGGGTTCTGAACTGAAGCTTTAAACACAACTGGCTACATTACAAACAAAGTATATCTTAAGCCTGGAACTTTAAAGAAAGCTTACGAGGTGTAGAAAGGAAAGAATCCCAATGTAAAATATTTATGAACTTTTGGGTGCACTTGTTATGTCCTAAGAAATAGAGAACACCTTAGGAAGTTTGATCCCAAGAGTGATGAAGTTATCCTCTTAGGCTACTCCACAAGGAGTAAGGCCTATAGAGTCTTTAATAAGAGGACTCAAACCTTGGAAGAATCAATAATTCTCACTATTGATGATCAAGAGGAAGGCCCCAGAAAGGCTGTAGATGAACCTCAACTCCTCTATCAGATGATCAAGAAGAAAAAACTTCCCAACACAAAGAAACTAATGATGATGTAGAGAAAGTTGAAGAGGTTGAGACTCAACCTAAGGAAAGGAGAATACCCTGAGACATTCCACAAAAGATATTATTGGAGATCCTAGAGTTGGAGTGAAGACAAGAAGGGAAGTAGAGAACATTGGCAACCACTTGTGTTTCACATCCAAAATAGAGCCCAAGAGAGTTAAGAAGACTCTCGATGACCCTGAATGGATTCTTGCTATGCAAGAAAAACTTAATTATTTCATTCAGAATAACATATGGTACTTAGTTAAAAAACCAAGGGACAAGAACTTTATAGGTACCCAATGGATATTCAAGAACAAACATGATGAATATGGTATTGTGATCAGAAAAAAGGCAAAAATGGTTGCCAAAGGTTATGCCCAAGTTGAAGACATTGATTTTAAAGAAATATTTACCCTAGTTATATGGCTTGAATCCATTTAGATTCTCCTAGCTATTGCCGGTCATTTGAAATTCAAGTTGTTTCAAATGGGTGTGAAGAGTGTCTTTCTAAATGGTGTTCTATAAGAGGAAGTCTATATAGAACAACCAGAAAGATTTGTAGATCCTTATAAACTAAAGCATGCATACAGGTTTAAGAAGGCTCTTTATAGCCTCAAACAAGCCCTTCATGCATGGTATAAAAGGCAAACTTGATTCCTTCTCGAAAATGAATTTTCAAGGGGGAGTGTTGATAGAACACTCTTTATCAAGAAGAATGATGATAGCATACTCGAAATATAGATCTATGTAGATGATAATATATTTAGGTCAACCGATGAGAGATTATCTCTAGGGTTTACCCGAGTTATGAGATCAAATTTTGAGATGAGCATGGAAGGTGAGCTTAAATTCTTTTTTGGATTACAAACTCAACAAACTAGAAATGGTATTTACATTAATCAATCCAAGTTCGCAAAGGATTTAGTCACCTTTTGGATTACATGAATCCAAATCTCTAAACACTCTAATTAGCTCAAGTGAAAAGATACATCAAGATGTTGATGAAAAGAGTGTAGATATCACATTATATAAAAACATGATTGGTAACCTACTATACTTGACTACAAGTACGTCTGATATTGCTTTCAGCATGGGTACTTGTGCCTAGTACCAAGCTGATCCTAAGGAATCCTACTTAAAAGCCGTCAAGAGGATCATAAGGTAAATTCATAGTAATATAAACAGTTGATTATCATATCCATTTAAAACCAACAATGTCGTAGCTAGATATTCGGATGTTGATTGGGGTGCCAATGTGGATGACCGCAAAAACACAAGTCAAGGTTATTTTTACATAAACAACTATTTAATTTCTTGGCATAATAAGAAGCAGATCTCAGTATCTCTCTCAACTATAGAAGTAGAGTACATAGCAATTGGGAGTGAGTGCACTCAACTTTTATGAATGAAACAAATGCTAAGGGACTATGATTTGATTCAAGGCACAATGAACTTATTTATGAACAACCAAAGTACCATTCAAATTTCAAAGAACTCAGTCCAACATTCTCGAATGAAACAATTGACATTTGTCACCACTTTATTTGGGAATTGATTGAGGAAGGGACTGTATTGCTTGAATTCATAAGAACCAAACATCAATTAACAGACATCTTAACCAAACCTTTGGATGCTAAGAGGTTTGAGAAGCTCAAGAACAATACGAGTAAATGCAATTTTGAATAGATAGGGGAAGAAAATTAAAAGAACTAAGAAAAAAAATTTTGAATAGTACTTTTCACCCTCCCTCTAGGGCATTTCCGCTAGTTTCTTAGGAATTTCATCTAGAATTTCAATGATTGAGCTGGCTTCATTTAAAGCCACTTTGGAAAAGATACAGTTGCCATTAGCAAAGAAAAGGTGAATAGTGAAAGGTGTATTCTTTCAATTAGATGTTGTGTTATTCAGTCAAGTAAGAGAAAAGAATAGTTGGACAACATTGTGGTGGCACAGGAGACAATTATACAATATTCGGAAAAAGAAAGGGAACAGGCTTAATGGTCAGATCCTCTACAGCCTTTATAGTACCCTTGACACATTGTGATTGTTTACAGTATGACACGTAGACAAAAATAAATAAATTTGGGTGGATGCTCTATTTTTTTTATCTGTGTTGCACGGTGGACAATCACAGTACTTTAACGGTGGTAGAGGATCCTGAGTGCTTAAAAGGCAATTAAGAATTTAAGATGGAACATGTCAAAGCTTCATCTCATCTGTCGCCCAATTTTATTTAGTTTATGTGTTGAAGGCCTTTGAAGGTTGATGTATCATTGAGAATCCGACTGAGGATTGCCAGAGAAGCCCATCTTTTCCTTTCTGAAAGGATTTGTTACACAGCCCAGATTTTAAGAAACGTTATTGGTTTTGTATGGAAAACACATACGGACGAATGGTTAATTTCTAGGAATCCTTTTTCCCCTTCAGTAGAATGTTCCCCTACACATGCCTTTATGTTCTTATTTAAAATGGACAGCTCTAGGAATTCTAATCAGAAGGTTGGAACGCCAAATTACTATCATAGGCAAGCAACCACACTAATTAAATCATTGAGCAATATTATCCGGAAGTTTTCCAATGCATAGGTTTATCTTTCCTATTTACACTTCACGGAAGTCTTGGTAATCACCCTTATCAAACATTATAATGTTTTTCTTTCACATGAAATGGAGACTTCTCAGGGGACCCAATTTCTTGTAGATTTTGAGCATGAAATGAAAATACTACACTAGGCGAAACGGCTGCTTATTCAACATCTTCGTCCTTGGCTGAAATGTTTTCCGTCCTTGCATCTATTTGTATTTGGAAGATGCAGATTGATCAATATATATTTGGGAAAACCCCTGGGTTCTGAATAAATCAGAACTCCTGATAACTATGGCTTTCCCCAACAACATCTTTGGTCTCTTGGGTCCGTGAAGTTCTCGCACCATCCTCTCATTTAAATTCTCACTTCCAACTAGGCAAGTTCTACACTATATCCCAGCATTGAAATAAAAGTGCCTGGTGTGCACCTGGTTAGTAAAATGTCAATGGCATGCTTTTAGAATGTGGGATGGTCCAACAGATATAATTCATATTTTTTGAGCTTGCCGATCGTAGGATCAACATAAATTGGCGAGCTGAATCACGCTTCACATTATCGGATCCATTGCCACTTTTTTAATAGCCATCATCAATTGATTGTACCAATTAACCCTTACCGTTCAGAATTTGGGTGGGGCATATTCGAACCTGTTCAAGAGCAAACCAAGCATGGGTTGGCATCTTTCAAACCAAAACCAGACATAGCCTGACATATTCTGATCATTAATTGAACAACCCGGCTTTAGACCGGTTCAAAAACCATGACTTAGACTCAAATCAAGATTTTAGGGAAAAAAAATTAGGCAAAAACCAATCTCGTGAGAACTGTGAAAACGGCATCAGAGTGCAGACACATCAGCGCCGAAAAGTGATAAGTGCCCCCCGAAAAGTGATTTACACTTTTCGGTTCTGATGCATCAGCCCCTCTGGTGCCGTTTGCACAGTTCTCACGAGATTTGTTTGCACATGATGGATTGATAAGATTATAAGAATGGCCCACTTACTTGGCTGAGCAAATTCTTATGAGAGCTATGTGCCTACGTCTGATCTTAAAGACACAGTGCAGCCACGAAAGAGGACTCGTAATGACTACTGAGTTTAAAGTGGACCCTACCCATTTTTCGTTTCCCTCCCTTAAAGAGATTATGGGATTGGAGAATCTACAATTATAATTCTTCTTCCAGAAAAATATTTTAATCTAATGACTATCACTTAAGGTCTACAAAACTAACTTTAGACCCTAGATGTAATCCACGTTTCCGACTTCGTTTAATCATTTGTTTGCGAAGCACCCTAAACGTAAGCCGTAAGCTGTAAGCCGTAAGCCATAGGCTTTTTCGCCATTCACAGTAGCGCTCGGACCAAATTATCCGCTCTCAAGTAGGGGTGGCAGTAGGACTGTCAACGGTTGAATATGAATCAGGTATAAGCATATCCGTATCTATAGGGCTATCAACAGATCAAAAACAAATTGGATATAGGTATACCAAATTTGAATTTGTTTATTTTTTTGAATATCGGATCGAATTCAAATATTTTTTGAACATTTACAAAATTAATAAGGCCCTAGAAATTATAGAGATAGAAGACAATTGATAGATCAACAAGAGAATGGGGAACTGGCTAGTGGGTGCTTTCTTTCATTCAAATTGAATGGGAGATGAGACATCGGTTAAGGTTATGTTATTCTTATGTTATATTCTACATAACATGTCCTACAGCTTTATCATATAAATATTAATTATATATTAATTTCAACGGATTCAAATATTTAGTTGAATAATCAAATAGATTATAATTGCATTTGAATTGACTATTAGCGGATCAAACACAAATCAAATATGGATAATAATCAGATAGTTGACAGCCTTATGTATTTGTATTCGCTTATTTAATCAAATATTGAATCGGATTCAAATATTTTATAGATATTTATGAAAACAATAAAGGCCTAGGAATTATAAAGATAGAAGACGATTGATATATCGATGAGAGAATGGAGAGTTGACTACTGGGATCTTTCTTTCATTCAAATTGGGAATGGGCCAACTTGAACCCGACCCATTTATTAATCGTGTCAAAACAAGTTGATCTATTTTGACCCGAAACATGTTTACAGTCAAACCTAACCCGCTTTATTTCATGTTGGGTTTGGGTCAGGTTCACAGTTTATGTGGTAATTCGTGTTGGCAGGTCAAATTCGTGTCATGTCAAGTTAAGTGGATATAACTATATGGGTTAACCCAAATCTGACCCATTTATTAACTAGGTTAAAGTGGGTCAATCGGTGTTGACCTAAAACACGTTTACAGTCAACCTTCACCCACTTATTTCGTGTTGGTTTCGAATTGCATTCACGGATCCTGTCAAACATTGCCACCCCTATGCTTAAGCTTGACATATGGGCACTTTAATGGCTGCTCAAGCTAGGGTTTGCCGTGTTTTCTTCGCATCCACTCAACCCATTTATTAGAAAGATCAGAAATAGAATCTCAATGGTCTCAGTTGCAAAAAGTCAAGGAGAAGCTCTTTTTAAGTTTGGGAGCAGAGTGTTGGTAAATCAACAGGAACATTTAACCACACAATGGCACCTATTCAATTTGCTTTGGTAAATCACTCACAATTTTTTGGTTGTTTCCTTCCAAATACATGTCACGGTGTGGTTAAACTCAACAGGAAATTCCTATTGATTCACCAGCAAAAGATCCTTTCCCTTTAAGTTTTTCTCTTTTTTTTTAGTGTGTGAAAGGATAGAAAAATAAAGAAAATTATTGAAATTTGGGATTGAATTTGAAGACATTTAACGGTTAGCTTTCTCCCTATCCTCAAAAGGATTTCATTTTACATTATAATTTTTTTTTTCATATTTACAATTATTTGGCAATGATCTTTAATAGAAAGAATTTTACATTTTGAGTTTGGCAAAGGCTTATTAGATTTTGACTCTTTGGGGTCTTCGGAGCCTTGGTCGTCTTCTAAGGAAATTTTATGCCAGTCTATCCTTTTGAAGCTTTGGGGATTCTTGGGATACTTGGTGGAACTGGTTCTTCTATGGGTGAAATTCTTGGTAAGGGTAGAAGAGAACGAGGTTTAGCTGCAAGATCAACAAAGGGGTCTGTGGATGAAAAATGAATAACATCCATTATAGACTTGGAGTAGAAGTTGGTTCTTGATTTATTGAAATAGAATTTGAATCGGTACGGTTCAAAGAATCAAGAGATATAACAGACCGTTGTTCGTGACGAGCCTCTAAGCCTAGAGGTAGAAGTTTTTCTGTAAATTATTTCTTCCACTAATTCTTATATTCGTTTTTTGCAAATAGATCATTTGGGATGTCAAAAATCTTAAAAATAATAATAAGATGCTTATAATGAGTGGAAATAGAAGAAACATCATTGGAGGATGCTACTCATATTCGAGGATGAAGAGAAAGATTTTTGGTATGAAGGATTTGAGGAATTGGGATCATCTAACAAAAAATTGAATTGTTTAGCAAGTTGTTAGGGAGCATGGGGTTCTGCCCTAGTTTCTTATTCAACAAATCATATACTCCACCATAAAGGAGGTCATAGTTGCTCAAGTAAGAACACCAAACTTGGTTTCAAATTTCGAGATATCTCGGGTAAGAAGATTCTCCACCATTACTAAAATACCATTATGGTCCATAACAATGACCAACAAATGGAAAGAATCTCTAACCTTCCCTATCGATAGAAAGATATCGGAAGAAAAAAAATTTAAAGGAAATAAATTTTGGGTTAGTTAAAACCCATTTACGATTGTAAGAAAAGAATTGGTTGTTGAAAGGAGGCTTGGTAAAATAAGCCTTAAGATCTGGAAAATATTCATGGATCACCACCAGAGGAACCACAATGGATCCTCACAACTATGAAATGTTTTGGAAAAAAGAGTGTTTAAACCATTATTTAAAAACTCGTTGGTTACTAGGAAAATTCGGCCAAGTTACTTGACTTAGCAAAGTTCTTGGTTAACTCAGTGTCAAAACTTGAATGACATCAGCAACCTAGTAACCAGGTTACTCAGCCAAGTTTTATGAGTAAATCAAACGAGTTTTCTTCCAAGTAACCAACAAGTTTTAAATTTTGTCATTGAATCCTCACAAACCCAAAACCATCTTCAAAAACCCAAAACCTTGATCTCTACTAAACCCTATTGTTAATCTCTACAAGACTCTAAAGTCCCTCACAACCTTCTCTTTCAACCCTATTTACTGCCATTTCAAATCCTCTCATCTCCTTCAAGTCCTACCAATTTCACAAATTGTCAAAACCAAAGGCTAGTGAGTCCTTCTATTCAGCCTCAACAATGTGCTACTTGTACTCCTCAGAGATCTATCCCACCAAACTCCAACTAGTCACCATGTACCCATAGTAGATGACTTGCACTCCATCTCAGGCATCATAGTTGCATGGAAGTGGAATCCACAGCTCCTACCTGATCAAGTCCAAGATGAAGATGTTATTGACGGCCATGACTTTTTAATATGTCATCAACTCCAAGAACATCTCCCTCATGAAATGATCTAGGCCATCCTTAGGCTAACTATTCCTTGTACAATAAACGCAAATGCACCAGAAGGGGATTCTGATTCTCTATTTTAGGTTAATGGAGTAGTTTGGCAAGCTAGAAGATGGTATCATCTCAACTCCTGGTTTATGAAGTTGGCCCCTTATATTGAGTGATGGTTTTTTACTCCAAAGAGGGTTTTGATGTTAGTGTACTAAAGAAATTGTACAAATAATTAAAAAAAAAAGTAATGCAGATGAAATATTTGAAAAAGAAGTTATGGTTTAATATCATTTCTACACATTAAAAAGAGTGAATGAAATTATAAAAGGATAAAAAATTTCAATTCGATGTTTATTTCCATATTTTATTATATTTTTGTCTTGACCAGTTGGTAACTAGGACGAGTTTATAAGAGCACTCGGATTGGTCAACTTCCGAGTCATAGGATCGATCCGAGTTTTTAAACACTAGTTTAAACCCCTAAATAAGTGAAACATCAAAAAGGGATCCATGGCTAATTTTCTACCACCTATGAGAGCAACAACAATGTGGTTGTATTCCTTTGTCATGCAACTTGAAGGAATGCATACTACATATCTATAGATATAATAAAGAAGAAAAGTGCAATGTTCTTGTACAAAAACATCCCTAGATTTCCTTCGTTCTTTCAACATAAACTTATTATTGGAATCACGAGTGTTGTTGGTATCAAATATTGTGTTAGACTCAGAGCGAACTAAATAAGCAGATATTTCTTCACCATAAGGAGGAAGAAGGGTAAGAGAAACCACATCTAACAAAGTAGGCGACATCATACTATTACTGAAATGGAAAGCATTGGATGTGATACTCTAGTAACAGATAGTCGTTGTTAACACCCATTTATCCATGGGAAAGGAATTTCGACACAATTGAATCAATTCTAAAATTTCTACCTATTCCCATACAGATTCATAAGTAGCCTAGACATGGTTTACCCATTCTAGCCATTGATAATTAATCTTAGTCCAAGATTTTAAGGATTGACCTTTGTTCAATTTGATCAAGTTTAATGAATCAGAAGTGAGAAGTAGATTATCTGATTTATTATATGAATATAGCTCATCTAAGGAAGAAGGATGGGTAAAAAAGAAAATTGAGCCATTGATGAATACTTACCAAAGTTGAGAAGTACCTAGTTAGAACAACAATAAATCCCAATAATACTCTCAATGATAGAAGAGAGAGAGGTCTTAGATGACGATGTAGCAAGGATGAAAGAAGAAGTAATAGTGGAAGAGAATCCTATTAGGGTTGTGGATGAATAGTGAAGAGAAGCAAGCACAAGAAAATGAAGAAGGTCAAGTGAAAAAGATGAGATGATGAATTAAATTTTTAAAGGAGAGTAATGATGGTTAAAATGGAAATCGAGGAAATCCCTCGAGAATTGGAAGAGAAGAAGACAGTAAGGAAGAAGGAAATAAGAAGCTAAGAAGATATGATTTGATCTGCATGAAGGATATAATCGATGAGTCAGTAAGAAAATGATGCATATGCTACTAGGAAATGTGAAGAACTAAATTTTGGCTTAAGTAGAGCTGAAAAGACAAGCCATTACGTCATTAAAAATTTTAAATTTAAAATAATAGGAGGTATTGTTAACACCAAAATATTGCCGCCAAAAATAGATGGTTATGATATGACATGTGGTAATATCAAAAATAGATAATACCACATCAAGATATATTTAGAATCATAATGCAATATGATCAGTAGAATTCAATTTAGTTGCAGAACATGTGGCAATGTAATATTGAAGGAATTTTGAATTCAATGAAATGCCATTTACATTGGTAGGTGGCTAAATATCATTGGAGGAAATTTGAAACAATAATTACTTGAACAAGTATTAAAAAGACATTGGAGAAAATAAGAAGGAAGTTGATTTCGATTACAAGGACAAGTGGTAGAAAACAATGAAGAGATTTGAAGAAAACAAAATAACTACTTTTGAAGCCTATAAATAAAGAGGTAGGCAACAAATAGGAGATCCCTCAATCAATACTAACACAAACTTTTTGATCATCAATAAACTACTCAACAATTCAAACACTTGAATACTTAAAATGTTTTCAAAACAATTAATAACAAGACTATCCTTTGTCATTTTGAAGTTAAGTTTTCTCTATAAGACCGTGTGTTGTATGATAACTCTTCAAAAAATAAGTTCCATTTCTTTCTAAAGATATTTAACTTGACATAATCTTGTAAGTTCATTTATTGTAATTTCACTCTTTAAAAAAGTCATTAGAAGGCGAAAAGAACTCATAGAGGGACATACCTTCTCCATGTAATTGCTTGATTCTTTCATGGTGGCTGGTCAAATGGCCAGAAAGAATTCTTTTCTAGTTAATCAGTTTGATTTGGCACTTGGTGTCAAAGGAAAAGTCTAGATCTCGTGTGACACTAGAATGCCTGTAGATAGATTTTTGACAATCATATTATTGTCATTCTAGAAACTTGTGCTTAGCAGACTAATGCAAAAGGTCTCTACCACTAACAACACATGCTACATAGACTTTGGTTGGGTGGGCATATTCCAACATATACAAGAGAAAACCAGGTTTGGGTTGGCATTTTTAAACAAAAACCAGACTTGGCCCGACATAATCTAATGAATTATTAAATAACCCGGCCAAACAGGATTTTAAACTAGTACAAAAACCATTGATTTTTTTTATAACCAAAATAAAGAAAATGTTCTGTCTAGGATGGTGTCAGGGGATGACACATGGAAAAAAAAAGGGTGGAAATTTGAAATTTTGTCTAACCATTCCCGATTCTTGATCTACAAGTCATGTAACAATGTTTTAATTAGAGGTTTGCTACCTTATTATTGAGAAACAATAATTAACAAGTTTCTTAAGGGAACCTTGGAATGAAAGTCCCCCAAATCAAATAATAAACCAGCCTTATACGACTAGGTAATTTGAACATCATAATTTCAATAACACAACAATATTTGGTGTTAAAACTGCGAGACGGGTCATTTGTGAGGACTCAAGTTTTGTGAAACAAGCTTGCCAAGGTGTGCAAGAAACCACAAGGGCTGAAGATATGTGAGAGAGCCCAAATTTGTGAACCAGATCTACTAATTAGGCTAAAAACCTATATATTTGAGTTGGGCCCAAGTCCAACAAGTCTGTAAGTTGGGCCTACGACCACAGGTTTTTCTGTAGTCCTAGAGCCTAAAGTCCATCAACCACCTTAGGAACATGCCGGTTTGCAGAACCTAGATACATTAGTTTAAAAGAGATGAACAAGGCCCATAATTTCTCTCTACATAATGGGCTGAGAGAGTTCATTAATATTACTTTTGAAGAGCTCTCAAACAATGCTACGAGTGACTGAAAAAGGAGACTAACTAAAGGCTTCTTCAAGCATGAGAAAAGCAACAAAACATACCACATTAAAGCTCTCTCTCTCTCTCTCTCTCTCTCTCTCTCTCTCTCTCTCTCTCTCTCTCTCTCTTTGTGTGTGTGATATTTTGATCACCACATCTATCACTTAGATCAATGTTTTTCATACATGAAAACAACTAGGATCCTTGTGGTTTTCCAGAAAAAATGAGGGGGTTTTCCTTGGGAGCAAGTGCTTCTACCAAAAACACAGAGACTTGGGAGCCAGTGATTACCAATAGAAAACTTAGAAAACTATATACCCCAACGCAACAGTCAAAGAAAGTTAGCACATGTTATTAAGCTTCAAAGAGGCTATGGAACTTTAAAGAATCTCAGTAAGAAGGTAGAGTCATTTGAGATTGATTGTTTTACTTGAGAGCGAATATGGTTCTCAATCACCTAACATAGAGGAATTGATTCGAAAGGAAGCGAAATAGATTCGAATTGAATGTTGATACTACATGACTCAATCCTTTGAGGAATTGATCCGAAAGGAAGTAAAATGGATTCAAATTGAATGCTTTATTTATTTATTGTAAGAAGCCCAAGCTAAATGTCATTCATCAATAGTGAACCTCATCACGGATTTCTATTCATACTTTAAAACCCACTTTATTTTCAACAATTTCTTCTTAAGGATAAGCTTCTTTGAAAACAACTTCGCCTATCTTGTGTTATGATTGTTAGATGAAGACTCACGTTCTCCTCCAGTTCCATCTAATCATAACATGTGACCTACTTGGGGGAATCAGGCCTTTTAAAGTTTCCACTTGTAATTGGGTTCCTCAACCATGGAGCCATGACTTAAACGGTAAGGTTCTTGGTAACTCTGATGCCTGACATGACGCCTGATAAAGGGTATCTTGGTAAATACACATTGGTCAACTTCGGGTGCTGTAATAAAAATAAATATTTACGTATTTAACAAAATACCCTTAGGCATGGTGTCAATTACTGGATAGACAATGGTTTGATATCTCTCCACTCCATATTAAAAAAATCTCTAAAAGATAGATTTCACTTAACACGGCATGTTAGTCATTTTTAACTTATCTGACATGGAATCTCTCAAGCACACGAATATCCTCTGTACCGGGTACCCAGAACACCGTCTCACAGGGGGTGAGCCCATATATTTTTTGCATTATCCCATTCCTCTCTGTGAGACGGTGTACTCTGCATCCGGTACAAAAGATATGACACCCTCTCAAGCTCTTCTCCTGACAAGTGACACTCAGTTCTGATGGGGGCATTAACCCAAACCAGTCCATTTTCTGTTAGGTCTACTGCAAACTTCTAAGCTGTTTAAATAATGGCTAGCCGAAACCCTAAAACCAATCAGCGGCTGATCAGCTCTACAAAGTAATTGTTAATAAAGATTTATTTTATTTTATTTTATTTTATTTTTTGGGATGGGGTGTAAAGCTTTGGGGGCCCCTTTCTCGTATCAACTAATTAGAGCGGTACAGATTTAGTGTGCTCCTAATGTCCTCCCCACATGCAGGGTTACATCACGTCGAAAAGTGATTTCTACTTTTTAAGGGGGGTTGTAAATCACATCTCGGTGCCATGTGTCCCCCAGCATGTATAAGACTTTAGGGGAACGTTAAGGGAATACACCAAATCTAAGGGGGTAATTAGAGTGGCTTGGATTTTATATGCCAACCCCTAACCTCCGCTAATGTTCAAACAGGCGAAAACATCAACGCTGAAAGTGATTTTCATTTTTTGGGGGTGAGTGTAAATCACTTCTAACACCAATGTGGCCGCTCCTTGACCTCGGTGTTTTCTATACCGAGCGTAGAAAGCCTTGCTGTAATTAGAGAGTTAATGTCAACTTCACCCATCAACCAGTATGTATGGCATCACACTGCCAAAATATTGTATGACTCAAGTCATTTTTAGACTGAGGCGCTGGTTGACAACAACCACTGTAGTTACCGGTTTTTAATAAAAAACATCAATAATTCTTAGGTTTTACTAACGAGAATGATTATCAGTGATGAAAAACCCTCTGTAGACTTGTCAGTTTATAGTTGCTCAATGAAACTCACACACTTTTTCATCACATAACATTTGTTTCCAATTTGGAATGTAGCCAGTAGCTTTCAATCGTCCTTGGAACAACACTGACTTGTTTCCTACATATTTTCGATGACAGGTTAGGAATCAGGTTAGGAATCTACCAAGAAAGGAAGAGTATACACTATCATAAACCCCCTTCATTCAGAGTGGATTATATCGGTTCCTCTTAACAAACGCTCTTCTCTGCCCCATGTCTGGTGTGAGCACATCAGCATTGACAAGTGAAATGCACCCGTCCAAAAAATAGAAAATCACTTGTCGGCGCTGATGTTCCCGCCCCCTGACATGGGGCAGAGAGGAGCGTTTGTTAAGAGGAGTGGATACAATCCACTCTTCTCATCCCTCTCCTGTGCTAGAGAGAGGATTGTATCTACTCCTCTCTACACCTGTCAAGGGGAGGGCACATCAGCACCGACAAGTGAAATGCACTCACCCCCAAAAAAGTGAAGATCACCTGTCGATGCTGATGTACCTACTGAATCCTACTCTTTCCAAATCTGCCAAAAATCTGTTTGCATTGTTGTCTTGCTAGGAACTTGTGCCTGACAAAGTGTTGCGAAAGGTCTCTCTCACTAAAACCATATGCCATAGTTTTGAAAACCAGATCAATCATGACCATTGAGGTGGATGCAATTGTTCAGGTCAAATCAGGTTTGACTATCAATTTACAAGATCTAATTATGGTTTTTTTTTTTCACATAAATAAATTATTATAAAATTTCAAAAAATAAAACAATTCATAATGCATTAAAAAGGCTTATGACTGGGATTTTAAATTTTAGATATACCAAAAATTAAAAATACTTCATGGAAAGTGAATAGCGGTGGGCAGGGGCCGGGCCGCCCCTAACCCGGCCTTCAAATTGGCCCAAAAAAATCCGGTCCAAGCTCGAACTCGAGGCCCGCACTTTTATTGAGGGCCGGGCTTGGGCTTACCTCGGCCCGGCCCGAGGCCTGCACTTTTACATATATAATATATATGTATTATATATAATATACTAATTATTTTAAAATTATCAATAGTATATAGCTT
>JAOXJP010091424.1:0-14664 GCA_025762735.1 Platanus orientalis | reverse complement strand
GTAACAGGATTCATGTAGCCGACCCCAAATAGTTGGGATAAGGCTGTTTGTTGTTGTTGTTGTTGTTGTTGTTGTAAAAAGTCAACATTATTCGGTCTGGCAAATCTGCAGAGTAAGACAACTAGAAAGTAGATTGGCACTGCCTGATTTTGTTTCCAAACAATATTTCTCAACACTCCATCACTTAGACTGCAATTGTAATTAAGCTAAAGAGACAAGATTGTATGTTATGTATTGGTTTCATATGTGCTCTTTGAAATAGAGCATCGGAATCTGTTGAGCACCTGTTTCCAGCATATAACTTTTCAAGAGACATGGTCGATGGTCTTGGAAAGAATGGGTTTGATTAGAAGAAGCTTTTTTCCTGGGTCCAGGAAACAGCTTGGATGACAGAATAGTTCAAAATATGTAGACCTGGTAGAGACAATAAAAAGAAGAATTCATATGCAACAAAATATATGGGGTTCACACAATAGGAGGATATTTCAGAATGAGAATAGACCTTCAGATCTGGTATTTGGCTGATTTGAGGAATGTGGAGTCCAAATGCCATGCGATTGGAAAGGAGTTCGAGGATGACTGTGTAGGGGTGTTGTTCGATGGGAAATCCACTTGAAGAATTGTCATAGAAAAGAGAAATGGTGCAGATGAATGCCACCAGGAGCTTATGATTATGCACTAAATTCAGATGGCCTAATGAGTGCCTCCTTTGGAGATTATATCTTAAGATGGAACAGGGTAGGGTATGATAGCTTATAAATGTAGATGTGAAGTGGAGCCAATTTACATGATCAAGCTTCAGTCTAATTATCTTCAGTATTCAAATGGCTTCTACACTGGGGATTAGAAAGATGATTGTATAGTCTGATTCTCTCAATGCCATACAAGCTATTAAAAGTCCTCTACATGGATTTTGGAAGATTAGTGGTTTAGCTCTTAGAATTAAGGGTGCCCTCGAAGATCTGGAGGAATACCATATTGTCCACATATGCATAGAGGCAAGTAGGCCAGTGAAATTTTATAGCTTCTTATCGTAATCAAAATGTTGATATTATTCTATACCCTCATGAGTTCCCTAGTGATCTTTTTAGAAAATGGGAAAGAAATGCTATAGGATGAGATATATAGGCTACAATTTTGTTGAATAAGATTTCAGCTTACCCATTAAAAAAAAAAAAAAGTCAAATTCAAAACAAGGCATTACTCCAAATTTCACCAACTAATTTTCCACAATTTTTATTAAGAATACCCACGTATCCGTAAGATCTAAATCAAAACCCATTTCTTCCAAAATCATTTACATACACTCAAATCAACCCATTACTCCCAAAACAAACTTCCTCGAAACCCAGATGAAGATACCATTATAAGCACCCAATAACCTCATATCTTTCATATTCAAGAAGACCCAGTTTATCTACAATCAGTTTGAATAACCCAAAAGAAATCGGCTTAGAAATTACCATATTCGGTGAAGAAAAGTAGTAGTAATATGAGATTCCACCAGAAACAGCAGCGATTGCTCCAAGCGGAAATCTGGAACTGCCAAAGCTCGATTTGGGTCGATCTTTGAATGCATTTGTGAATGCGAGGGGGGCAGCTTTTGCTAGTCTCTTAAAGAACAGAGCCATTTCGATCGTGGGGAAGAATAAGACCGCAGCAACGAATGAGACTTTCCCGAACTTTATATAGCTTCTCAGAAGTTCTTTCTAGTTGTTAGGAGATGTATGAGCTTTTAGGACCGGGAAATCCTGGGGAATGAATGTCTGTGACCGAAAAATGTCCGTGACCCTATATAAACGTACCACAAAATGACACATAATGCGTTTGCAAATATGGTGTCTATTTTTGGACACCTCTTTTTTTTTTGAACTAGCACTTGTTTACGCTTTTAACCCAAACACACCACGTTTCATCTTGAAACATGCTCATAGAGAGTCACAGATATTTTTTAGTCACGGACTATTTATTTTTAGGAATCCTTTGACTTGGGAAGAGTGAAGAAAACAAAACCCATGTGAGAGAAGTTAGAGTTTGGTTCACATAATTGAAACTTATATAAACTGTGGGTTCTGAGAATTGGAAGTCATAAGATGTGGGATGGGAATCAATATTATAAAAAAAAAAAAAAGTGGGAATCAAGAAACCCAACTCCAATTCCAAGCTAGGTGGTGGATTTGGAATTTCAACCAACTCTAGAAATTAGATTTTTAGCATTAATTATAAAATAGGTGTTTTTTATTTAATTTAATAAGGAATTCAGCCTCTCTACCCTAAAACTGATGATCCAAACAAATTTATTTCTTCTCGAATTGGTTCCCCCAATTAAAAATTATCCCAAGGTTTATATCATGTTTTCATGTTCTATAGGGTATCTTCTAAATCAATTGGTTCATAGTGCCTTCTAGGGGTAATGGACCAATAAATTTCATTATGAAAAAAATCAATAATTTAGAATTGAAGAAACCCTCCATGAACAAAAAACATGTTATTTAACCGCTTAGCATACTGCATGAACAAAAAAAATTTTGTGTGTGTTTTTGTGGGTCTTTTTTGTGTTTTTTTTTTTTTTTTTGGTAGTACATATAAGTGCTTGAGTTGATTATACGAGGTTTCCTAAATGGCCATATCCATCAAGTTTTTTATTTGAGAACCATTTCCTATAATTTGAGTCTGAAAAACATTTTTCAAAATTTGGGACACATATTTCTGGATCAAACGTCCCGTCGAATGCTTTGTGACTTGTGAATATTAGAAAATAACCCACCGTACAGTGGTAGCCCGAAAGGCCCAGCCCAGGCCAAACTGCAATATGTAATATATATATATATATACATAATGCTAAGTTTGGGCCGGCCCAAATTTAGCATAAAGTTCACTAGTGTATATGGGCTGGGTTCAGGCTGAAGGACATAGACTTAAGTTTGGGTTTGAGCAAACATGTGATAAGCTAATATATTTCAGACGGAGCTTTTGCTAACCACAGCACAATTTGCAGTCCTAAATCCAGCATGAGAGACGACGCTTGAGAAACGATACTATAATAAATATGCTAGTGAATGTTTCGTGTAAGCACGGGGAATGTGTACACGTGTAATCCCGTGTAAATAGGATTTTAGGAAAGAGAAAGATGCGGGCGAAAAGAATTAGGAAGAGAAGAGGTGTTTGAGAAAAACTATGGATGAGAGAGGAGAAACCATTTTAAAATTCTACTACAACAACAACAACAACAAACAGCCTTATCCCAACTATTTGGGTTCAGGATTCATGTTTAAGGTTTGAGTAGTTTATTAAAGCCGGCTCTCAACCTGACACCACCCTCCTCCTTTATCCGGGCTAGGGACCGGCAATGTCTGAAGATACAAACATTGGCGGAGTTCATTTTAAAATTCTACTAAGAAAGAAAATTGAAGAAAGAGAAACACATGGCAATTTTCTAAAAAACTAAGAAATTAGAAGAGGTTGTCCACATAGGCAACCCTTTACTTTAGTGTATATAGGTATGTATTTATCTATTATACATTTACTATATCACTCTCCTTTAACCATGTGAATATACTGAAACAACCTTTATCAGGCATGATGTCACGTGTTGATTGGTAATGGAGTGATAGAATGATGATGAGAGCTTAGGTCATCAATGGCGGCAGTGATAATTGGAGGAACTTCTTTGAATTGAAGGCTTTTTATTTTTTATTTTTTTCGGTAATGTTGAATTGAGGTTTCAACATATTATTTACCAAACATGAAAACTGGGATCTACTTGGAAATTCAACTTCCTGCAAGAGTGAATATTTATTTATGTAGGTGGGACGCACATATTGTGGAATATTTCAAATAGAATTGAACTCGTGACCACCGTCAAAGAGAGGCGATACCGCAACCACCAGGGCAAGAGGATATTGGTGACTGAATTAATGTCGGACATGGGAGAATATTCCGTATCAGCTCAGATCAAATAGGTATAACAACTATAGCCCTACTCTTCAATCCAAAAAATAAAACCTACTACGCTAGCCCTACTCTATACTAACTGTATTGACATGGCTATAGTTGAGGGTGTTTTTGATAATTTACTTTGGATTCTCTATTTACTAAAACACTCACTCACCCCTCTTTAATATTCTAAGACACCCCCTCGGGTTCACATCATCTGCGACGCCCCTCTTGTGCGACGTCATGAGATGAGACACAAGGGGGGTATCATTTCACTTTTTGGAGATGTCACATCACCCCCAAAAAGTGAAATGATACTTCCCTCTGTCTTGTCTCACGACGTCGCACAGAGAGGGCGTCGCAGAGGATACTCCCCCCCTACATGCTCTTTCCCTTCTGAAAGACAAATAGATTAGGATTCAGGATTCTCTGTGCCCACAGCCACTGCATCAGTGGCCCATGGGTTGACACGAGTTTTTTGTGAATTTGTATTTTTACGCTTTTAACCCTGTAAACACCATGTTTCAGTCTGTGTTGTTAGTAACATGAACTATGGGCACAGCGGAACCCAAGTGGCAAATTAGCTTTAAAAAATCACACTTTGTGGCTGCGATTCAACTTTGACCTGTAGAGGGATTTCGACCTGTGGACAATTTCCAGTTAAAATTAGTGGGTAGTAAGTTTTTCCCTTTCGTGGTCCCAATGGTCAGGTGGGTTAGTAGTTGAAGACAGGTCTGTGTTATGAACACTCATAGACTTTACCAACTAAGCATGCTTCGCTGTCATTCCTTTCGACTATTACCAGCCTATGCTGAATTGAGGTAGGTTTGGGAGGGACGATATCCTCTGTGATGCGCACAAGGGAGTGGGGCCCATTCACTTTTGGGATGTTGGAGGGGAGGGGGCATCCCAAAAGTGAATGAACCCCACCCCCTTGTGTCTTGCCGCATGGGGCATCGCACAAGGGGGCGTCACAGAGGATATCGTGCCGGTTCCCCTTAACTAACATTAACCACCGCCCCCTAACAGGGGGTGGGCACATCAGCCTCCGAAAAGTGATTTACACGTTTTCTTTCTTTCTTTTTTCTTTTCTTTTTTTTTTGGGGGGGGGAAGATGCGGGGCATATCACTTTTCAGAACTTCAGTGCCCGGCCTCTGTCAAGGGGCAATGGTTAGCATTAGGGCCGCAAACGAACCGAATTTGGAACGGATATGAGCATATTGGTTTCTGCATCTTATTTTAACGGATATTATAAAACTATACAGTATCATAACCGTTTACATAACTCGGATTTCGGATATCCGGAAACAATAGGCAATTCCATATATGTCTTCACCATCGCCAATGCGGTCTTCCCTAACCCATGTCTATTCATGCTAAAATCTTTGATGTTGTATGATCTAACAACGATTTCGAATGGAGCAAAATACTATCTCTTCTCCTATGTAGTGGGTGTGAACTTCCGCCGCTGCAACATAGTTGTGGTAGTACCTATGGGTGCCATAATGGACCAATATAGAACAATTATGTAGTAAATAGTTCATATATTTTTAAGGATTTTAGTTATTAGGCTATTTAAGATTGTTGGATTAGTTTTAAATCCACCAATCTATTCTCTATATTATATATGTTGTTATATTGTAACGAAACGGATATTTAACGAAATGAATTGATATGCACCTATATCCGATCGGATAAGCTTATTTTGGGTCGGATGTGGACCAGAACACGGTCATTTTTCGGATAACTTGCAGCCCTAATTAGGGTTAGTTAAGGGGAGCGTTCCCAATCCTCTTTGTACAGAAATTGGATACCAAAATTCGCAGCCACTTTGTCATCCATATGGCTCACATTAAGAGGGATTGGAACTGTTCACTTAGCTGGGTCATCCATCACTCAAAAACTCTTCCTAATCAAATGATCTTATCTTCCTAATCATATTACATTATTCAAATCTAATAACTTAATGGCTTATCCGTAGCTAGATTCATTGCTATCCATGTATTAAACATAATTTATTCATTGAGTCATACAGACTCAAGCAATCAAAGTATAGGATGCAACTCTTAATTTTTTAACATGTTAGCTTTCTAACCTTGGATTTGATTATTTTAAGACAAGAGATGAGCTTATCAAATTTAGTCTGAAATACAGCATTTCTCATGAAACATAATGAGAATAAGAGTTGGTGCATAGCATCTTAGTTTCTTCTAGGGGTGGCAATTCAAGTTGGTGGATTGGGTTTTCGTAAGATAAGGGTACAAGACTATATGGCTCAACTTGAACCTGACCCATTTATTTATCGGGTCAAAGCAAGTTGAAACACGTTTATGGTCAACCCTAACCCACTTAATTCGTATCGGGTTCATTTTGGGTTTGCAGATTATGTGGTAATTCATATTGGTGGGTCAGATTCATGTCATGTCAAGTTAAGGGTATACGACTATATGAGTCTAACCCGAACCCGACCTGTTTATTAATCATGTCAAAACAGATAGATCCGCTTTGACCCGAAACACGTTTACAGTCAACCCTAACCCGCTTATTTCGTGTCAAGATCAGAGTTTGTGTCAAACATTGTCATCCCTAGTTTCTTCCCCCTTCCTCCCACACAAATATATATATCAACGCATGAACATCGGCTTCAATCAAATTTTTTTCAGAATGCGTCTTTTGCTGTACAATGAACAAGGTCAATTATGAAGTTAGAAGCAAGAAGAAGAAGAATCTTTTTCAAGCAGACAGGAAGTCCAAATCATATTATGAAATGGTGACGAATAGAATGAGTCTAAACATTGAGTAGGTGGAAATGGACCTTTGATTTTGTATCTACCCTAGTGCTTATTTTCAACCGTCGGTTTAGAAACTTGGATGCTTGTCGTGGCTTATTTTAATTTGGTAACTTAGAAATATCTACAATAATTGAGCTTATAATCATGGTATAGGCCAATGGCATGAACTTAAGACATTGCGTATCAAATGCCATTCGCAAATTCTCAAATGACTCATTAGTATGAATCATCACTACAGCTTGTTTAACTATTATTTATACTTTGAATATAATTACAAATAATAAAGCCAACTGTCGACTACTTTAATCCCTCAACAACATTCAGATTTTATTTTCCTATAGAGACTCCAATACGGTGGCCCACAGATTAGAAAAATATGCAGCAATCAACCGGGTCACCCACAAGTGGGATTCATCTCTTATTCCTGAATGCCAACGCTCCAGTGCTCTGGCGGCTGAGGCATCTATCTTTCATAGTGAAAACCCAGGGTCAAATCCCTAGGGGAGGAGGGAGAGTGCAAAGTGGTGTTGCCTGCTTGGGTTCATGAGTTTGGTTCTGACTGGTTCAGGCCAGTCTCGCTTCAAGCAGCTGATGATGAAGGCCCACGTGGTGCCGTACAAAAAAAAAATCTCTTATTCCGGAATGCATAAGAGAAACTATCTCTTCGGACTCTTGTAGTATTGAGGTTATTTAAAGTTGAATGAAATTGAGCTCAAGCTCCTAAAAAAGAGAAAAGAAAAGTTCCCTTCCCTCACACGCTACACCCTAAAAATGTTAGAAATCTAGTTTGGAATTCAATTTTTTTGCAAATAAGCAACATTTGGTTAGTTTGGATAATTACTTGCAAGTTTGCCATGTTTGGTAATGTTCAAATGAGAGAAGAAAGACAAAAAAAAAAAAAAAGAGTACTAAAAAAATGAAAGAAAGAAAGAAAAAAAAAATGTCAAGATAACCTGAGTAAATTTTTTTGGGGTATACAAGGGTAACAAATATAATGTTGAGTTTCACAAGTTTATAAGGTCTAGAAATTATGCTTAATTACATAGTTTTAGATAGAGTCTAGCACTAATATCCAGCTTGCGAAGTTGGTAAAGTATGTGGGTTTTGTACCACAGACCTGGGTTCAAAACCTGTCTTTACCTAGTAATAAATTAACCAATAATGTTATATATATAACTCACATGTTTGTTACCATATTATCAATGGTTTCTTTATGTGTACGTGTACTGTTCACAATTTATGCACACATTGTGTGCCCACTTTTCTAGCAGGTGAACATTAAAAAAGGTTTTCTGCATAGTCAATGAAGCAGAACCTGCATTTTTTAGTATCTTGCTACGTGGCAACTGACGTGGCAGTTCCAAATGGGCCTATCAATTTTTCCAAGTCTTATCTTTACATGTGGCAAGCTGATAGCATTCAGCCAAATGGCAAAGTAAGGCAATTTTTTCCTTACATTTTTCAATTTAAACATGTGCATGAAACAGCTTTCTTTCTTTGGCGTGGAGTAGTTATTTGGATGTGCTTGCCACATGTGAAGAGCATGAGATGACATGGACTCTATCGAACTAGCCACCTCAGCTGCCACATGCAAATCCCTTGTGAGGCACTCAAGGGCCACACGAGGGGGGTTCAATTCACTTATTGGAGGTGATGTGGCATCCCAAAAAGTGAGTTGATCCCCACAGAGGATTTCAGGTCTATTTATGCAGGCTTTGTTTGCTGCATTGTTGCACATTCCTTTTAAATTAGCCTATCACATTATCAGCAATAATTTTGAGTGGTAAATTGGAGACAACATTATGAACATTATGTAGGACAAGAAAAAACCCAGAAAGGGAGAGCATGGAGGGCCCTATTTGACAAGAGAGTTGGAAGAAACAAAACCTTGATTATTAAGCATTCTGAGTCCCTCCTTCAATTATAACCATTTTTGTGCTTTCATGGGGAGACTAGCACTCTTAGAAGTGAAAACCACAAAACAACAGTGATTTTTTTTTTTTTTTTTTTTGGGTGGGGGGAAGGGGTGGGGTGGGTGGGTGTGGGGTTTTAAAAGAACTTATAGAAAATTGTTTCATCATCAAATTTCTAACTTTTTCTATCAAATAAATTTTCTAATTTTTTTAAGGCCTGTTTGGGTGGGTCACAAAAAGAGGGAAGTGGTGACAATTAATTGGAGGAGAAACGTTATTATTATAACAAATATTCCTCCACTAACATTTGCACCATCTGCTTTTCAATGTTGTTTTGCATGTGGCAGGAATATCTAAGCGCAAGCTGGATGCTGCCCAAATGCATTGAATCCCAGAAACAGCTACCTGTTCATGCATTAAAATGAAGTAGTATGGGCCCTGCCAAATGGGTCCCTAATGTGAGAGAGTATCACCTTCATTGCTTATTATGTTACTTTTATAGTTTTGGGTTAAATTTAATTTTTTTTCGAATTTGAGCTTATGATTCTGCTTACATCAGATAGGGGTTGTTTGTGATTTAGAGGAAAGCCATGTTCCTTTATCAATCACAAAGAAAGGAAGAAAAAGAAAAATGTTTGAGAGTTGATCTAAGACACAGGTTGTAAGAGGAATGGTGACCGATGCAAGACATTCTAATGGTGTTTTGAGAGTGCCAAACAAAGTCAACAATTACCCAAGTGAGTATAGAATGCAAAAACCTTATGAAACATAATCGTTTGGTTATGCTTGTGATGAAGTATAGTTAGAAATGTTTTGCTCTTTGTATGTATTGAAAGATAGGGGCAACCTCATGTGCTCTTTTGGATGTATTCTCACAGATTCTTATTCAGAAGATTCTAGAAATCTTGAGGGGGTCCATATTTCTTGCACCCATTGTGCTCTTCCAAAGTCTAGAATTTTGTATGGGGACATATGATGATGTAGAATCCTCTACATAAAAAAATCATAGATTGGAATCTCTTACCCTGAGAGGGAGCTATAGGGTATATTGAAGGTCCATGTTAGGAATGTAGGCCCCGTGCAAAAACTGCTGGATTGGAACCTCTTATCTCAATGCATGGGAACCACAAGCTTGGCTGTAAAGCCTCAGTTAGTGGACTTTTGCTAATGGGGCAGGAGACTTGACACATACCCAAAAAAAGTGAAAATTCACTTTTTGGGGGGGGTATGTGTCCATCTCCAGTATCAACAGATTAATTTGTGGACAGAAGGAGAGGATCCTTGGGGCCCTACTAAGGTGTAGGGTGCAATAAAAGATAAGAGTTTAGGAGAAAAAAAATGCTTTGGAGACTCACCCCTCACCGACTGTGCTAGCACTCAACCTCGCATTTGGAATTAGGGTTAATTTAGAGGGTGGATTGTATCCGCTCCTCTCTGCCCCATGTCAGGGGGCAGGCACATCAGCGCCGACAAGTGAAATGCACCCCACCCAAAAAAAGTGAAAATCACTTGTTGACGCTGATGTGCCCACCCCCTGACATGGGGTAGAGAGGAGCGTTAGTTAAGAGGAGCGGATACAATCCACTCAAGTTAATCTATGACAACTCTAGGGTTCTTGCATGCCTCGTAATTCTTAATAGAGAACAGTCTGCCTTGTGTATGAATGATTGTTAAAAGGTTTCTAAGTGGTCATTTATATTCCTTCGTGGATATTCCCCTTGTTTTAGATGCATCGAGGGATGATGAAGCCAATCTAGACCATCAATCAGATAAACATTTCAAATTCAGCTACATGCTTAGTGCCATTGTTTGTATGACTTTTTCAAACATAATGGAAGTAGTTGACGTTTCAATATTTCACCTAAAAAAGCGTATATAAGAGGGTTTTCTTTTACAACATGCTAGGTGTTAACAATGAATTAATCAATTCTTTCAAGACCTTAAGGTGTTAAAAGATACACAAATTAATATAATTCCAACACCCCTCATTGGGAAGAACACTATTATCTCCTAGGAACACATTTGGGGAGTTTAAACACGAGTCCACACAATACATACACATGCATACAACACTATATCTTGGTAAAGACTCTCACCAGAATTCAAACTCGCAACCAAACCTGCTTTGATACCATGTTAACAATAAAATTAACCAATTCTCCCAAAACCTTAAAGTGCTAGGAGATACACAAATTAATATACTTCCAACACTAGGTGTTATTAACAAGAAAGAACAAATCATCTACAAGTGGAATCTCTCTATAGATCAAACGATCATTTTGCTGTCACAAACACGAGTTTGATTTGACTGAAGTTTGAAATTCAAATCTTAAGGGTGTCAAATCACACTCATGTTTGTGGATGTGATATGGAGAGGGATTTCAAACTTCCCTCTTAATAAGAGGAAGCTTAGCAAGAGGAGAGTGTGATGAGGTGAAGCTAGTTAGAAAATTCACTTGTTATAAGCAAACTTAACGCATTTTTTGTACAAACATATGAAATGCTGTAGAATTGAAAGTTAGAGCAAATTTTTGCATAATATGAGAAAATTATGGTTTAATATATAATTATTAATAAATTATCATTATATTTATAGAAACCTATTTTCTATTTATTATACCTATATTTATATATAACTATACCATTTTCATCCCAAAATTATATTAAACATGAACATACCACTAAACTAGTTTTTCTATTATCCATATTTTAATATCAAAATTTTGATCAAATATTTGATTATCAAAATTAAATTATACTCGAACTAATCTCATAATGGGCATTTGCCATTGCTAACATCTGTGAATTCCTAGATTATTTGGATTGGTAAAAATAAATAAAATGCAAAAGCAAGCCATTTTTTGGAAATAAAAATACGGAAAGGATGTTTTGTTTAGGATTTGGTGTCTAGGACACCTGAGGACGTCATATGGAATAAAATGGGTGGGTGATGCATATTTTGAATATGGAAATGCATTTTATTCTATATGATGTTCCCTGGTGTCTTGGACACCATCCTAGACACCAAATCCCAGACAGGACATCCTTTTCCCATAAAAATAGTGCAATAGAAAGATGTGAGAATTATCTGATTCTATATGTGATTGGATTCATAGAATTGGAATTGGCTTTGGAATTCCAATTCGGCATAATTGAATTTCATGGATTCAAAATTTTGTCATTTGGATGCATATATATTATATTGATGGAATTAGAATTCAAAAATCTCAACTACACCATTTAAATGCATGAATATTCAAAAATTAAATCAGCCCCATTCTATTCATTCTCTACCTAGTGGATAGCCTTGATATTTTATGGCCCATCACCAAGGACTCCGAAGTACTATGAATTTGGGCACCAAAGCTTTGCATTCACTATGCCTGTACTTCTATATAGCCTTTGGATCCTTGATGTAATATCCACTCTTGTTGGGATTTTAATACAGTTTACCCACTATGAAAATCACTTAGGGAGAGAAACTAGTTATATTTTTTTATTTATCTTTTTAATTCTTTCCACAAGTTAACAAGAGCTAGATATTCCACTTAGGGGTATTTTAATCAATTAATAAAATAATAAAGGGATTTTGGATATTTTGTATGTTAAAAAAAAATGGAAAGAATGTTCTGTCCAGGATTTGATGTCTAGGATGGTGTCCAAGACACCAAGGAACGTCATATGGAATAAATGCATATTCTATATTCAAAAAATGCATCACCCACCCATTTTATTTCGTATGATGTCCCATGGTGTCGTAGACACCAAATCTTGGACAAAACATCATTTCCCTAAAAAATATCTCATCACAATTGCTTGAAGGAGGATGACATTTTAGTCATTTGACTAGACTTGAAGCATAGCTAACATGAGCTAGATTGACCACTCAGAAGTATTTTGGTCAACTAATAAAGTAGATGACATTTTGGATAGTTTGTGTTTTTTTTTTTAAAAACTCATCATAGGTGCTTGACGAAGGAGGCCATTTTAGTCCATTTAAATTGACTTGAAGCATAGCTAATATGAACTAGATTTTCCATTCAATGGTATTTTGGTCAATTAATAAAATAACTGGGGGAATTCTAGATGTTTTTTTGTGTTAAAAAAGTGAAGGCATTTTATTCCATATGACATCCCCTAGTGTTCTAGACACCAAACCTTGGACAAGACATTTGCTCCCTTAAAAAAGCAAACTCTTCTTGGATGCTTGAGGGAGGTTAAAGGGGCTTTAAAGAGCATGAGGATAGGAAAAACATTAGGACCAGATGGTATCCCAATTGAGGCTTGGAAATGTATGAGACAATGACTTATCATGATTATTAAACTTTTTAATAAGATCTTTAAAACTAAAAAAATCTCAAATGAGTGGAGGAAACGTATTATAGTCCCTATATATAAGAATAAGGGAGATATTCAAAATTGCACATATTATCGTGGGATCAAGTTTATGAGCCATACAATGAAATTATGGGAGAGAGTGATTGAATATCGACTAAGACGTAAAACTAGAGTGTTTGAAAATCAATTTGGATTTATGCTTAGGAGATCAACAATTGAAGCTATTTTTCTGTTTCAGCAATTGATGGAAAAGTATAGAGAAAAGAAGAAAGATATTTGCATGGTCTTTATTGACCTAGAAAGGCATATGATAGAGTACCAAGAGAGATCATTTGGTGTGTTTTGAATAAGAAAATGGGTCCTAAGTAGATATATTGACATAGTTAAGGATATGTATGATGGAGCGATAGCTAGTGTTGGGACAACTTGGGGAGAGACAAGGGAGTTTGCGATCATAGTAGGGTTACACCAAGGGTCAACATTGAGTTCATACCTTTTTGCTTTAATTATGGAGGAGTTAACTAGGATCATACAGGAGGAAGTGCCATGGTGTATGCTATTTGCTGATGATGTTGTGTTGATTGATGAGACTAGAAAGGGGGTAAATTTCAAGTTAGAACTATGTAAGAATGTTTTAGAATCAAATGATTTTAGAATAAGCCGGACTAAAACAGAATATATGGAATTTAAGTTTAGTTAAAATAGGAGTAGAAACAAGAAAATAGTTAGAATTGATAACCAAGATATACCCTAGAGTGACTATTTTCGTTATCTTGGTTCAATTATGCACAAAAGGGAGATATTGTAAATGATGTTGCTCATAGAATTAGAGCAGGATGGTTGAAGTGGAGAGATGCTTTTAGAGTGTTGTGTGATAAACAAATATCACTACAATTAAAGGGAAAATTCTATAAGACAGTTATAAGATCAGCCATGCTTTATAAAGCAGAATGTTGGGCAATCAACAACCAACAAGTACATAAAATGAGTGTGACTGAAATGAGGATGTTGAGATGGATGAGTGACAAGACTAAAAAGGATAAAATTAGGAATGAATTCATTCGTAGGAGTTTAGGGGTAGTACCAATAGGCGATAAAATGAGAGAAAGTCAATTAAGATGGTTTGGGCATTAGCAACGAAGACCAATGATTGCACTAGTGAGGCGGAGTGAAACAATACAAGTTGAAGGTGCTAAGACTAGAAGAATGCCAAAATTGATCTAGGTGGAGGGGGGTCAATTTATGAGCACTTTGCTTAACAAATGCTCATCACTGCTCCTTGTCAGGGGCAAACACATCAACATTGAAAAGTGATTTTCACTTTTATAAGGGGCGCATATTCACTTTTCGTTGCTGATGTGCCCACCACCTAACAAGGAGCAGTGGTTAGCATTCGTTAAGGTGAACATTTTTTATCCATTCACAGGTGGAGGTAGTAAGGAGGGACACGACAACTTGTAATTTAATGGCAAATATGACCTTAAACAAAGCGAAATGGCAGAATAGATTTTGTGTAGCTGACCCCAAATAGTCGGAATAAGGCTGTTTGCTGTTGTAATTTGGGTACCTAATTCCATTAGCACTCTTCCGATTCCCTAAATCCAAACACATCCTAAGTTTATTAAGGCTAAACTAAACTACACAGCGACTGTCTCTAAACTAACTTTCAACATATATATATCTA
>JAOXJP010091413.1:0-14664 GCA_025762735.1 Platanus orientalis | reverse complement strand
TATGATGAATGCTTTTCTTTTCTATTAGTTATAGTTCCCTCTAGACTCTATATTTCATATTAGACATTCATTTTGGAATGTATTAAGATTAAAGGTTGACTTTTGAGACTTGTAAATACATTTTCGAGTTGTAGTGACGGGAGATGGTGATATGATGATTAGTTGGATTATATATTATGATTTATTTCTGCTACATCTTTAAGATTATGGTTAGATGTGATAGTTTGTAATTCTACTGCTTATGTTGTTTTTAGGTTAAGGTTAAGTATTTTGCAAAAATCACAAGTTCAGGAAAAAGGGTTAAATTTATAGCCAATTTTGTATTGATCCGATTTAGTAGCAATCTGGTTTCACAACCAAATAAGGTAATGAATTTCGGAGTCATTACATTCTGTCCTTGTGGGTCCAACTAAATCCATGTGTAGGATTTCTAAAGGTCTACTAGTGCCAACTTGATTCACCTTCTTGTGCTTAGACTTGGTTTATTTTTCCTGTTGACATCCACCACAGATCTAGTGTTCACTGCTACTTAAACTAGGTAACCCTTGGACAATCTCCTTTCTTTCTAGCCTAACAAGTTCCTTAAAATTTATATGTCCTAACCTTTGATGCCACAGGTTAGTCTCATCAATTTGTGAAAATAGACATGTGTCCCTCATAAAAGGATTTAAATCAATTATATAACAGTTGTCACTTGTCCTTAGACCTCTAACAAGTGTTTTCTCCCCTTTCTTATCTTTTACACTACAACAGCCTTTAGTGAAATGGACTGCATAGCCTTTGCCACAGATTTGACTAATGCTCAATAGATTGTATTTGATACCTTATACATAGAGAACATTGGATAGTCTTCGTAAACTGAGAGCTTCAATAGTTCCTATCCCAATTATTTTTGCAGCATTCCTATAACCAAAAGTGACACGTCCATCCACTCTTTCCTCATATTGACTGAAGAGAGATTTATCTTCAGTCATATGCCTTGAGCACCCATTGTCTAAGTACCACTTGGAAGTGCTTCCAGCTCTAAGAGTTGTGTGAATGACCATGAACTGTAAGTTCTCTTTGTGAACCCAAGTCTTTTTAACCCACATTTGTTTTGGTCTTTTGGTTATTTCCATTTTTCTCTTATATTCTAAATTTTTATTTTCAATCTTTTGGAAATAAAATTTTTCCTATTTCTTTTTTCTTCTTCCCATTTCTTATATTGATGGACTCTCCTAAATCTCAAGTCATTTTCTCTCTTCCTTTATTTGAACTTCATATGTCCTAACCATCCATAGTAATAACATGTGATTTTAGGAACACATGGACATGAGACGGGTCCTTGAGATTTCCTAGGTAACCATTGCTTCCTTCCATTTGTAGCAAGTCTCTTGCTTTTTGAGGAAGATGGTTGTCTAGAGCTTGAGTCTTCTAGTACATCCTTGTCCTTCCTAGCATATGTGGATTTTGTTTGTAGATAAGTTATGACCAAGGTAGGATTAGTTTCACCCCTCATATTCAAATCCTAAAATTCTCTTGTCACCACTCTCCCTACCCATGGTGAGCATGTGCTCAAAATTCTCATTTCCTTAAGCCAGAAGATTTATGGTTTTTTTTTGTTCCTCTAATCTATTTACTTCATTCTAAAGTTTACTTGTCCTAGTAGTGAGGTCAGAGCATCTTAACTTTAATCTTTCGTTTTCATCTTTTTCATGATATAGCATTATGTTTAGTTCATTTAGTTTCATGTCTAGATACATGACTTTTAAGGTTAATTCTGTTAGGTCTATGTATTGTCAATGTCCATGCACAAAACAAAGTGTGTACATGTAGTGGTCATGTATATAGGACTTTTATATATAACTTGTGTATTCATGTAAGTCCAAGAAGAGAGTCTGAGAAAAGTGCCAAGAAGATGGACTTGAGGCCAGAATGACCATGCCAAAGAGACTCGAGCATCATGGAAGAAACCCAAGTCTCAAGTGCAAGCTACCTCAAGGAAGCCAATACATCTGTTTCCAAGCATAAAAAGGTAAATTAGGTATATGAGACCAAATGGTAGGTGTGTGTGCTCACAAAACCCCTAGACCATGGTTGACCCTAGAAATCATTTAGAAGACTTAATTAGGGTCTAATTGAAATGCATAAAGAGCCCAATGCTTAAAAGAATGAAAATGGCTCACTAGGGAAGAAGTGCCTATGCTGACTAGTGCTGTCTAGATCAGTAAATTTTGAGAAAACTTCTAAGGACTCCCTATATCACCTCAGTAGGAATTAGAATACAATCCATATATGGATGGAAATATCTAGAAGTCTACTTTCTAACAAAAAAAATGGTGAAGGATTTAGAGTTTTCTAGAGAAAGTTATATCCATTTTACGGAAAGGTGTTCATGTTAAAACCTGGGAGCGCGGTCACCGGTTAATAGTGGCGGTTGATCGAGGAGGGGTACTGGGGTTGACCGAAGTTTGTGGCGGTCGATCGAGGTACCAATGGTCAAAATTCTGAATGTTATGTTTTGGCCGTTAGGGACTTGGAAAGGCCATGGCTCGCCTATAAAAGATTAGGACATGTCCTAAATGAGAAAAGGACTCTCCCACTACTCCTCTATAGCTAAATAATCACTCCACTCTTGAAAACCATTTTGAAAACCCTCTTTACATGAGGTGTTTTTGAGCTAGATAGGTAAATCATTAAAGAGGAGAGCAAACAAGTCTTGAGAGCAAAAGATAGGCATAATCATCATCCAAGACTTGAACAATAGCCCTTGAATCTATCAAGGAACATTAAAGAGCAAGAACCCAACTTAGAAAATCTCATAAAGAGCTCTCTACACCGGGTGTGAAGACCATAGACATTTTCCTATTAAGAGGCTGAGCACCACTACCATCATTATCATTTCCATCAATTGAGTACGTCTGCTGGAGACACTGGATGTGGAAGCTTCCGTTGGAAACACCGGGAGCGAGATTGGGAGTCTACCGGAGACACCGGACTAGTGTGCACTTGTCGAAGACACCAAGTGCAAAGTCACCTCTCCCAGAGACACTAGAGGTAAGGTCTTGTTGATGTACCTTGTAATAGTTAGTAGATAACTATTAATAAAATCAACACACCCCCTAAGTGGGCATTGGAGAGTGGACGTAAGCCGGTGTGCTAAACCACTATACATCTTGTGTCTTTGTAATTGCATGTGGTTTGTATGGTTGTTCTTTAATCTCTATATCATAAACAGGCATAAAACACCTAGGCCTTAGTGAATTTGCAAATTAGTTAATATATCATTTAAGTTTAGTTGAACATTTTGCTAAATATATTGAACTTGTAAATTAGACTAATTAAGCATACTTACATATTTAGTTTGCAATTCATAGCTAGTTGATCACCTTAGGATTTCTTTCATATTACTAAACTTAAGTGATCATGTTGTGGGGGATTTTAGAGTGTTGTGGATTAATTGCACCTTATCACTATTTGTATTTATTTTGATTATACAAAGTAGCCCAACACTCTAAGGCTAATATAAATGGATTAATAAAGCAACCTAAGGGAACTTATCAACCTACTCCCGCTCTGCTATAGGTAACACTATAATGCATGACGAAGCCTCATGGTCTATGATAAGTTCATAGAGAGTTAATTTACTAACTAAAAGAATTCTGTTGCATCTTTAATTGAATTAAAGTAAATCATAAGAGGGTGAAGAGGTTAATTTGAAAGAACCGAAAAAAAAATTTAGATATCCTATTCACCCCCCTCTAAGAATATCAAATTCTTCATTTTCATTTTGAAGACTTGATTCCTAATGGGAAACATTTCCTTCACTCACATGAGAGGAACTAGACTGAACCTGAAAAATGAAATAATCTTAAGAATTTGTTTTTTCAATTAGCTCTGCAATTTTTGAATTCCGTTGGTTATTGCTAATTGAATGCTCTTATTATAGAGTTTAGTGTAAGCATTCTGAAGGTCATCCTTGCTTTCATCATCCTCTTCTTCACTTACATCTAACTCTCCCTCACTCTCACTTTGAGATACTTCAGGTATCCCTTCAGTGAATGTTACAAATGCTCTAACTTCTTGCGGAGATTCATCTTTACTGTATTGGGATTCATTATCAAAGTCATCTGAGTCATCATCCCAGGTGGCTGTTATGGACCGGCCCTTGGTCACCTTTTTCTTCTTTTTGTTTGCACATTCAAAAGAAAAATATCATTGACCTTTGCATTCATAACACACAGACTCCTCTTTTGACACAGTCTTCCTTCTAGGATTAGGATTTTGTCTATTTGAGGGAGGTCTCTTATTAAATTTTCTAGAGTTATACCTCAACATTCTCTTGAAGTTTTGTGCCAACAAGGCAACTTCTTCTTCATCCAAATCTTTATCCGGATTGTTGTTTTCCTTTGCTTTCAATGCAACACCTTTCTTTTTGCTAGAGGGCCTAAGTTTAAGTTCAAAAGTTTGTATTGACCTTATCAACTATTCTAATTTTAGTTTATCCAAATCATGGCATTCTTCAATAGCCATGACTTTTGGGTGAAACCTTTCTGAAAAGGACCTAAGGATTTTTCTAATGCTCTTAATATCCTTGATGCCCTCTCCAAGTCCTCTCATAGAGTTCACAATATCTTGGATCCTTGTGTAGAAGTCAATGAACTGTTCATCCTCTTCCATCCGAAGGGTTTCAAACCAGGTAGTTAGCATTTGCAGTTTAGATTGTTTAACTAGGTTGGTACCCTCATGGGTAACTTCAAGAAGATCACACACTTCTTTTACAATAACAAGACTAGACACTCTACTGAATTAGACTTAGTTAAGAGTACAAATAATTATATTTAGTGCCTTGTAGTTAGCAGTGTGTGCTTTGTTTTCATTTTCATCCCCTTAACCTCGGTTTTCCCTTTTGGTAAGGTATATCCTTTTACAATAGAATTCCAGACTCCTATGTCCATGGATATAAGATAGATGATCATACGTGCCTTCCAATAAGTGTAATTGGTTCCATCAAAATAGGGAGGTCGGTGAGGAGCATAGCCTTCATACTTGGAAGCTATGTGAAGTTAGGGACTAAATAAGGATTTACTCAGGATGTTAAGCCCTACAAGAGCAACTCGCTCTGATACCAATTGAAATTCTAAGTCTCAACTATCTTAGAGAGGATGAATAGGATGTTTAAAAATTTCTTGTGGTGGTTTGTCTTTTAAAAAAAATATTAATTGATTACTTGTTCTTTGATTATTTCGTTATGGATAATTAATTTAACAATGATTGAAACAAATGATGCTCATGCGATATGAATAAAGACAATTCAAGTAAAATAGAGAAATCACAGGAGACAATACACACAAGTTATAGTGGTTTGGAAAATGTTCTTACGTCCACTTTCAAAAGCTCCACACTAAGCCGATTGATTTTATTACTCTCTTTACAAAAAGATACAGGTAAAATTAATCATAAGAACCTTTTTCATTACGTTTGGTGTCTCTGAAAAATGTATGAACTATCCTCTGTGTCTCTAGAGAGGACTAATCAATTACCTTCAGTGTCTCTGGTGGAGGTCTTACAAATATAATGAAATAGCTTAAGAGAAAATAAAGTCTTAACAGATCATACCTCTTTGTTAGGCTAATATGACTATGTGAATAGGAGTAATGCAAAGAGTTGGTGCACTTTGAGTTTCTTGCCTCTTAATAGGCTGATTTAAATATAATAATCAATCACAAATATGACTTTTGGTGATATCTAACTTGAATTAGTTGATTGTGCTACTAGAATAGCATATATAGATTTAATAAAAACTGATCAAGTAATCAAATCAAAAGCTTTGTAGAATACCTTGAATGAGGCTTTGCACTCAGAGATTTTGATTATGTTCTTTGGGTTTGAACCTAATGATCTTCAAATCCTTTGTTCTGAATGATGATAGTTAGCGTAGGAAGGATTGAAGAACATATCTTGAATGCAGCTGAGTAATCTTACTATGAATCTAAATAGTTATAAACTTTTTGCTCTCTTTCTTTCTCGTTCTTCTTGTTATTTTTTTGGACCTCTTAAGACATATTTATAGAGTTTTAAAAACCCTAATAGTGGTCGTATGAGATGGTCAAAGAATCCCCAAAAATAGGTAAGAAAAATAATAAAAAATAATAATTTTTCAACCTAGCCTACCTATGATCGATCATGGGGTGGGATGGGTGTTTTTCAGAGAAAAAAACCCCATTCTGCTTGATCAATCATAGAATCCCATGATCGATCATGGCTCTATGATTGATCTTGGGTTTCCTATGACCGATCATAGGTACCTGAATCCCCATTTTTTGCCTTTTTTTTTTTTTTTGCTCTATAAATTTCCAGCAAGCTGCAAGATCATTTTCTAAGGTTAGGGAAAGGTGTCATTCTAGTTCTAACTTAGGTTTTGGCTGGTCTTTATGAATTTTAAACTTTTATACCTTTACCATATAATTGTAAGTTCAAAAACTTTCTCTGGCTCTCTTCTGGATGATGCTGGAGCTTCTTCAACTTGACTTTGCAAGATCTTTGTTCTTGGACATGATGAACCCTTGTTAAGTGTACCTTCTCCACACACAATTTGTATCCTAGCCCCACTCTTTTGGCATGGTATTGACAATTTCCTCAATAGGTTCTTCTCTCCCTTTCAAAACCCCTCTCCTTATGTCATATAAACCCTAATTGGGTAAATAAGGGGTTTTAAAGTTGTCCCATAGGGATTCCCAACCCAAAAGGTAACTCACATGTGACCCAGATCCATTTTGGGCCTTTAGTCCTTATCCTCGATCGATTGGAATACCCCTCCCTGACTCCCTGATTGATTGGGCTTGATGCCTGAATCTCCTATTTTTTTCAGCTTTTGCCTCATCTCACTAAATTGGTTGGATCTCCCTCTATACACCTCTGATTCGATCGTTGTTTATTTTTTTTGAAAACTATACTTTAAGACCTTTCTAATGATGTATGATTTGTTAGCTAATTCATTTAGGATTGTTATAGGTTTAATGTTAAAGTTGAATCAAATTTGTTAGCCTATTAAGGTAGACACCTTTTGGGAAAACAATCATAACTTTCTCTAGGGGACTCTTATTTGCATATCATTTGTTTTGTTGAAAAGTAGACTCCTAGATATTTCCAATGATGTATGAATTTTCCTCCAATTATTTTAGGGTTGGTATAAGTATGCCTACGAAGTTACCCCAAATAGGCTCTTGGATCAACTTGAGGACTTGACAAGTCCATGGTTCATTTTGGTTTGTCCTCAATTCCAATTGGTTTAATTAGATCCTAAACCCCACTATGGTCTGTAAAACAATATTAAATAACAAAATTTACCCTTGGTTAGGTTTAATTACCATTTTACCCTTTGAGAGTGTTATAGGGTGTTACACTCTTGGTCTCTAGTGTTGAGGTAAGACCTTCAATTTTGCATGGACTACTTCTGAGTAGGACACCATGCATGGATCTTTGGTTTAATATTCTCCTTTGGTATACTTGATCACGAGTTGTGAGTCACTGTGTATGATCAGGCTTTTTGCTCTGAAGTGATAAGCTAGTTGAAGTCCTACCATTATAGCTTCATATTCAACTTCATTATTTGAGGCCAAGAAGCCTAACATTATGGCTTGCTCCAAAATTTCACCTTCTGGGGTGATGAGTACTACACCTACGCCTGAACCTTTTGCATTAGAGACTCCATATGCATAGAGCTTCCAAAATAAATTTGGAAGTGCCTCCTTTTCCGTGGATTGGTTTTAGGGGTTCTAGTGAGAATTCTATGAGGAAATCCATGAGAACTTGCCCTTTTTTGGTTCTCTAAGGTTGGTAGCAGATGTCGTACTCCCTAAGATCTACAATCCACTTTGTAAGTCTCTTGAAAAGTTTCATCTTTGAAAGGATGGCCTCATAATGGTTGGTGATGATTGTGATGGTGTGTGCTTGGAAATATGGACATAACTTATGTGATGCGCTTATCAAAGCTAATGTAACTTTTTCCACACATGTGTAGTGTGTTTCTGCATCAAAGTAGATGGATTTCTAGCCCTCATCTTCATGTATCAAGACTGCACCAACGACCACCAAAGAAAGGGAGATGTACAATAGAAGATCTTTCCCTAGTTGGGGTTTTGAAAGGAACAATGGGTTATTGAGGGATTTCTTCAGTTGTCAGAAAGAAACTTCGTAGTCTTTGTTCCATTCAAATTTTTTGTTTACCTTTAAGAGCTAGAAGAAGGTCTTACACCTATCGCTAGACTTTGAGATGAATCTACTCAGAGATGAGATTCTTCTAGTGAGTCTTTGGACCTCTTTCACATTAGTAGGGGATGGCATATCAGCTAGTGCTTTGATTTGAGATTGATTAGCTTTTATCATTCTCTGTGTGACCATATATCCTAGAAAATTGCCTGAGGATACCACAAAGGTGCATTTTGAGGAGTGAAGCTTCATTTCATACTTCTTGAGTAGTCGGAATGCTTCAATAAGGTAAGTGAAGTGATCATCCCTTCTTCGACTTTTGACTAGCATATCATCCACATAGACCTCCATGCTCTTACCTACGGGGTCCTGAAAAATCTTGTTAACCAGTTATTGATAGGTGGCTCCTACATTCTTCAGGCTAAATGGCAAGACCCGATAGCAGTAAAGACCTTGCTTAGTGATGAAGAAAGTCTTCTCTTGATCCGATGGATGTATAAGGATTTGGTTGTATCTTGAATATACATCTATGAATGATAGGACTTCATGGATAACGGTGGCGTCAACCAGTTGATCTATCTTTGGGAGTGGAAAACTCTCCTTGGGATAGGCTTTGTTGAGATCAGTGTTGTCCATGAAAACTCTTTATTTTCCATTTTTTTGGAACTACTACATTGGTTAACCATTCTAGGTACTGCACCTCGTGAATGGATCCAACGTGTAGGAGTTTTTCAACTTCTTCTTTGATGATGAGATTTCTTCCTAGGGTGAATCTCCTTTGCTTTTGCTTAACTAGTGGGTAGGATGGATCAACATTTAACTCATGGGTCATGACCTCTGAGCTTATGCCTAGCATGTCTAATGGCATGAATGCAAATACATCTCTGTTTTCTCTAAGAAAGTGAGATAGTTGTTGTTTAAAGCCTTTAGGTTGTTAAGCCTTGATTTGAATGACATGATTAGGTTCTTCTTGGTTAAGCTTTATTTCTTTCAACTCTTCAGTTATGGTGGCTTGTGGTCCCCAAGTATGACTATGTGCATCTTGGGGGCCATGCAGTGATTGTTATAGTCTTGATGGATCTGGTTATTTTTGGTTGACCTTCATTGTTAGAGTGCATCATTTTCTAGATTAGGATTGGTCTCTTCGTACCTTCATTAATCCTTCTGGTGTTGAAAACCAAAGGCATTTGTGATAAGTTGAGGGAACCACCTTTATCTAGTGGATCTATCCTCTGCCTAAGACCATTGTATAAGGAAGATGCTTCGACCACCAAGAAGTCTACCATAAGTGTTATTAGTCTAAGGGACACAGGTAATTTTATTTTATCAAAGAATGGTGTGGGTTGGCCATCCAACCCGACTAAGGGAGTAGAATAAGATTTAAGAACAAACTTTTTTTTATTCATCTAATGAAAGGTAGAGAAGAAAGTATGTCTATAGAGCTGCCAGTATCTACTATGGTCCTTTTAACTCTGATTTGGAGATCTTTTGAGAGATTAACAAAGCATCATTATGTGAGCAATGCAATCCTAGATCTCAATCCGAGAAGGTGATCAAATCTGGTTGTGGCTTTGGAGGAGGCTTGGTCACAATTCTGACTGACTGAGATATATGGAAAACCCAACATACCTAGGCTGCTTTCTAGTGGTGACTTCTCAAAGATGATTGGGTGGCTTCCTCAACTCGAGGTCCTCTATGAGTAGTATGAATGACAGGGTCTATCATTTATTGTTGTTGAGTGTTGGCCACATGCATAGAGTAGGTTTTTTCTTCTCGAGGGAATCACTCTGCTTTTTTATTCTTGTTGGCTATGTAAGCCTTCCAGTACCCTTGTTTGATGAGATCCTCGATTTGTAATCGAAGGATTCGGCATTCATACGTTCTATGACCTTTAGCTTTATAATATAAACAATGCTTAGATTGATCCCTTGTGCTCGGGTCACCCATCAAAGGCTCTGGCCATTTGAGTAAGGCTCGTGCTTGATCTAGTGCAAGATGACTTGTATGGGTGTGTTGAGCGAGATGAACTCTTGAACAGATTTTTCCTCCATTTTCCTCTTCTTGTTGGGGTTTCTCTTATGTTGATCTTTAGTAAGAATTATCCTGGAATGAAGATCTGGTGGTATATCAATCATTGCTGTCCCTTGAGGTGGTGCCTCATCTTCTAACTTCGCATACTTTTTTGCTTTAGCTAGGAGACTAACCATGTCCTCTGCAGGGGTTTTGGTTAATTATTGATTTAGCTTGCTTATGTATGGAAGTCCTCTTTTGAATTCCATGACAATGGTTTTCTTGTCGCAGCCTTTGATGTGGAGTAACTCTGATTGGAACCTACGTGTATATGCCCTTAACGGTTCCTTGGTTCCCTTCTTCATGTTGAAGAGGGTGTCCAAGTCCTTCCTCTGGGTTTGGCCGTAGACGAAGTTGGTGATGAAGATAATGCATAGCTGTTGATAGTTGTGGATGCTTAAGGGTGGTAATTTATGGAACCATCGCTAGGCTGCCTCTTGCAATCTTGAGGGGAAGACTCCGCACATTAAACTATTATTGTGTTTCTCCAGGGTCATTACATGCTGGTAATGGTGCAAGTGCGTTATGGGATCAGTGGATCCATTATAGTTGTTAAACTTTGGCATGGTGAATCACCTAGGTACTGGTTAGTCCAATATGTTTGGTTTAAAAGGAGCTTGTCTAGATTCTTATCCACATTCTGGGCTATTTGTTGGGCAGTTTGGTTTCACGACACCTCGTTCCTTAAATTGAGCTCCTCTAAATGCCTGTCGACCATGCTTTTAACATCCTCTTTAGAGACCTTCTTTGGCTTCTTGATATGCTCAGGGGGAGGAAAATCTCCTTCTCTTTCACGGTGTTGCTTGTTACTATTGGTGCATGAGTGAGAAGTTCGCTAATGCTGGTTGTGGCCTTCTTCAGGGATTTATGCCTTCAAATGTTCATTTTCTAGAGTTAACCTTTCTAGGTCTTATTGAAATTCTTCCTTCTTCTCCCAGAACTGGTCCTAGATGATTTCTATTTACACCAGAATGGTAGCAACTTGTGGGGGAATGCTCGTTTGTTGAGGTGATTGTTCTCGATCAACCTGGTTACTGGCTCAGGTATTTTGTTGGGGTGGTTGTCGTGGATCAACCTGGTTACTGGCTCGAGTAACCCTTCTTTGAGGAGCCATTGATGAAGAGAACTGAATGGAGGTTGCTTCTTAACCTCAAACATTCCAACAAATAATGCCAAACCGTGAGTGGTAAAATTCCATATCACTGTCAATTTGAGTTGATCCTCTGGTTTTGCTGATCTAGTTCACATGGACTGGTTTCTGTATGCAATTGAACTTCCTAGGGGATGCTCTTCACATCAATGTGGTACCTTCTGAATAACCTTCGACGGTCAAGTTTACAAGGTTTGTATTTGTTTAGATGAGGTTTAGTTGAGTTACCTCAATAAAGGTTGAGAGATTGTGATATGTCCTCTATGGTTGGTGCTTGGATCCTTCTTATAGAGCTTCATGGAGCTTGATCTCTTCCTCTTAGGCATTGAGATCTCGGCTTTATCCCTGGAATCATGGGCAGTTGAGATTGTATCAAGTTTGAATTGTTTTGACTGCTTCTGGATGAGTTGTTGGAGTTAAAATCGCGGACGAATTTATCTTGATCATATCTTGACCTAAGGATGGGTTTGTTGTGATGGTTGCACTAGAATCATGTCGCTTGACATGTTCAGTCTTAAATCTGCATGCAACTAATGTGTTAGGACATCTCAAGTTTGGCTTGATCTACATGGGATTTTGGGTTAGCTTTGTTTGGTCTGATCTGGAGCAGATCAATCCAGGGTCAAGCCCGGTTTGAAGTTGAACATTCCATGGTTGGACCTGATCTAGAATTGACACTTGGTATTATGCGATTAGGGGGAGTTTTTTGCCCACTACAATACCCCTCCTTCATCCTTGGGTTGTAAAGTTGTTTATGAAGAAAATTTTCATTTGACATAAATTTTCCTTTGTATAGATTCTATATTTTGTCCCACAAATCTTTTCTCGTGGTTTGATTGGACACTATGAAGAAAACTTAATCATCAAGTTCGAGAAGAAAATCTACCATAGCCAATTGATCATTTTTGTTAATAACGTCATCACCCATATCTTTAAGTTTGTTTTTCTTACATTCAATCATGATTATTTAATATTTTTTCATTAGAACTACATTCATTTTTTATTTCTATAACAGATAATTGGTCCCACTTAATTTTGGCATCTCAAATTCCTAGACCTTGAACTCACCATCTCTAACACATGCAAACATGAACACCAATGTCAATCGTGTGTGAAAAATGGCCTTTCTATAATTGGAGCTCTGATACCAGTTGTCAAAAATGTTGCACCTACAACATCAATAAATAAAAGAAGGAAAAAAAATTAACAAAGAACAATGATGTACATGGTTTGGTAAGGTTGCCTACATCCATAGACAGCAAACAAAGATATTTTTCTTTGCTAATCAAGTCATTAATCAAGAAGAAAACAAGATAACACAATGGTTTACTTTGCCTCTCCACACAACTCAACCCTAAAATCTCTTGAGGAAAAATAATTTCAACAACCCTAATAAGGAATACAAAGAAAAGTAAAAAGAAAGAAAACCTTTTTTTTTCTTTTTAATAGAGTTGAAGTCTCCAAGTCCTTTAGAATCTAGGACTTCACCAAAGAGGGAAAGATGGTTGGTTTGCAAAAAGGAAACAAATCCTAATATGTCACCTACTTTCCAACAAATATGGTGATGGATGGATTATATTATATTAATAAAGGCTGATATCTCCAAGCCTGAGTGGGTATTTAGTTAAACCAACTTATTAAGGTGAATATCTTATTGAAAAGAAAATGCAAGTAGGATCTTTCCCTCCTCTCAATCAAGTAACAAAGGCTCCCACTCTATTTCCATTACTGTCAGACAGATTATAGTTCATGATGATAAAGGTTGTGAGAAGAAATTTAAAAATAAGAGTTAAGGGCTTAAAGGTTGAAGAAGCTAAAAAGCAAACAAGCTTGGATATCACTCGAGAAGATCTTTGAATTTGAATTTGAAGTAGAATCACAAATCCTTAATCCATTCGGAACTCAGCTCTTCAACAACTTCTCTAGGCTGATGTAAGAATATGTCTTCCATGCAAGAACCTAACCATCCTCTAACTATCAACAAGTAAATGGAATGGCTACCTAAACAATTGGGATGATAGGATATAGCATAGGGATGTGATGAGTAATAAATTAAGTAATCTTGCATCTAAAAATTTCAATAATAAATTAGAAGAAAAACCAAAAAAATGAATCAACAAAGAAAGAATTCCCTGATGTCTCAAAAGATCGTTAAAATAACTCTTCCCTAGAAAGAAAATAAGAAATGTTGTAGAAGGTAATGTGACCCTTGACATTAATAACGCATGGGATGCCATTAATACATCCCATATAGAAAAGACTTGTGTGCACCAAATTCCTAGATAATCAATCTTTTAAAGGGGTCCCGAGCTAGATTGATCCAACTTATAAAGTAACCGAATGATTCTTTCTCAAACCAAAAATCCAATCCTCACTTCTTATCTTAGAAGAGGAATTAGAGGATAGAGGAAGCCAAGATTCATAGCTAATCTAGATCCCTCCTGTGATAGCTAACCAGATGTATATCTCATCCAAGGAAAGGTTAGCTCATAAGATAAAGCCTGATTCCAATGAAGCATAAATTAAGAGCATGCAACATTTAAAAGATAACCAGGTAAGGGCTACACAACACCAAGACATATTTACATTTAAGTGGGAATTTTTCTAGGTATGAAACGCCTCAAAAAGGTATAATTCAATTCATTGGTTGTCTTCATACACCCCCTTATTTAATTAGAAATCTTCCTTATACTCTCCTACATACATGGTAACAATTAAAACATTTAATCCTTCATGATTCTCAATCCTAGTTAAAAGGAAAACACAAACTAACCCTATTAAATATGAACTGTTTAATTAATGAAATATCTATGATGGCAGCTACTCCCTTAATATTCTCCTTGATAATATCTTATTTGAGTAATAATTGAATTACCTTTGGTGACTTTAAGAGTAAATGCAAGGGGCATACTATATCTTCACCGTTAAGCGGAAACCTGTCCTCAATGCTAGAATGTAGGTATTTGTCTCATAGGACATGCCAAACTTCCCATGTTGCAACATTCAGAAACATGTTGGACCATTGCACAAGGAAAATTTTCACCACATGATTGTGCGTTTTGATCATTTTTCAATCCAAGATTACAATTGGTTACTCCTTGATGATGCCATCATCATTGACTTTGGAAGTTAGAGGGGGTGTTGCTAAGGTCGCATGGCATCACCAAAATTCATAGTGATTCTCATGAGTCTGGAATGTGATCCTCTCTCTCTCTCTCTCTCTCTCTCTCTCTCTCTCTATATATATATATATA